>PVJC01025580.1:0-24659 GCA_004026665.1 Murina feae | reverse complement strand
CTTTCCCACTCCCCGATGCCCCGCAAAGGGCCTGGGCAGCCACCAAGCAGGCCGAGACCCCCCCCTGCCGCCTCTTACCCGCTTCCCGGTGCCCTCCAACCCTGCCGCCTGTTTCCCTCTCACGGGTCTTGGGTCCTGCGCTGTCCTGCCCTGCAGCCGCTCTGTGCACTCGGGAGGTCCCTCAGCCCGGCCTGTGCCCTCTCGCAGTCTGGGACCCCTCGGGGGATGCCCACCTGCTGGCGTGCCTGACCAGCCTGGGTGAGGGGCTTTAAGGCGGCCCACAGCTCCCATTGCCCAACGTCCCAGCAAGGCTGGCTGGACACAGGTTCTGGAGTTTTTTCTCCTATAATTGATACTGTTCCTTGAAGGCCTTTGTTTATCTCCTATAATTGATACACTGTTCCTTTAAGGCGGCCTTCTAACTACTAATGAAGCCTCCTCTGCCTCACCTCGCAGCGTCTATAATGAAACAATTGTTACTGTTACTGGTTAGGCCCGAGCTGCTCTTTCCTTCAGCTCCGGAGGATTCTATGATTGTTACAATGTTTCAAAACTGCTAGAGGCAGTTTAATCGGAGCTGAGCTGAGGGGCGAAGCTTCACTTTCACTTCTGCCGCAATGGAAAGGGCTGTTTACTCAGGTCCGTGAGTGGCGGCCGCCATGTTGGCTGGGCTAATTTGCATACAGCCGCTCTGATTGGCTGGTGGGCGTGGCTTACTCTGTCTCAGAGAAACGGTTAATTTTAATATTTCGCTTTTATTAGTTTAGATAACCTGATGGGATTTTGGTAAGGATTGTGTTGAATCTATAGATTAAGTTGGGAAGAACTCATTATCTTAACAATATTGAGTCTTCCTATTCATGAACATGGAATATCTTTCCATTCATTTAAATCTTCTTTCATCAACATTTTATAGTTTTCCTCATATAGATCTTGTACATATTTGGTAGGATTTATACTTAAGAATGTATTACTTTTCCTTCTGGTGCTACTGTATATGATTTGTGTTTTTAATTTTAACTTCTGGTCTGCCAGGTAACCTGTACAAATTTGGAATTTAAAATCAGTCACAAGGCCCAGCCGGCATGACTCAGTGGTTGAGCGTTGACCTATGAACCAGGAGGTCCTGGCTTGATTCCCGGTCCGGGGCACATGCCTGGGTTTCAGGTCCCATCCCCAGTGGAGGGTGTGTAGGAGGCAGCCAATCAACGACTCTCTCTCTCATCACTGATGTTTCTATCTCTCTCTCCCTCTCCATTCCTCTTTGAAATCAATTTTTAAAATATTTTAAAAAATAATAAATAAAATCAGTTAAATGGTTTCTTTATTCTAATCAGGCATAGAAGGCCCATGCTATAGCTCTGATATTAAGTTTTGTAATTTCTGCAATTTAAAGAATAAATTACTATAATAAGTTATTACTTTGATTATATGTTAATGTGGTCAAAAGATTATTATTTTCTGATGATGTATAAGAAAACTGAAAACCAATTGAGATAATTTAAACATTCGTGACTGCACTAACAGTAACATACGGATAAAATAAGCATATCATTACATACATAAGAGCTAGAAAAGTTATATTAGTAGGCCAACTACACAATTTTCATCTTTGTTAAATGGCAATCATCTAAATATTTGCTTAGACATATGGGCCACAAAAGAATGTAATGCTTTGTGTACTACAAAGACTAATAAAACACTAACCTACATTCAGCAAGTCCTCCCTCCTGCTGTGTACAGTCAGTACAATAGTACTTAATAGCAGAAACCCTGGATTGAGCCATGGCCATTGAATAAAATGGGCCTTTTCTTGCTGTAAGAAAACTGAGAAGTCTGAGTCTATGAGATACTCTCTTTACCTTAATGAGACATTTTGGGAAATGTTGAGTTATATGAGATAATTACTATTCCTGGCATTTATTTCACATCACAGAAAACTACATTTGCAGAGTCTTTGCATTTATTCTGTGTGTCACTTAGTCTGGAGATGAGAATGCTTCACAATCATCTCAGCTCGGTTTTGTCCATTCACTCTCTCTTTTTAAATTCTTTGCTGTTGAAAGTATTATATGTGTCTCCTTTTTCTCCCATTGACCTCTCCCTACCTGCTCCTGCCCCCCAGCACATACCCTCACCTCCCTACTGCCTGTGTCCATTGGTTATGCTTATATGCTTACATACAAGTCCTTTGGTTGATTGATCTCTTACTGTCCAATCTCTTCTGCTCTACACATAAGTACCTCTGGTTCTGGCTTGCTCACAGAGATTATGGCTCATGACAAAGAAGAAAACAGTCTCACTTAGTCTACCTTTAGTCATGGGGTGAAAGAAAAACTCTAAGAAAAAAGCCCTGGGAGCTGTTTTCCTTTGCCCGCTGCCAGAAAGTAAAATGAGAGCACCTGGAAACCGCTCCTAAGTCTCGGCTATTCTATACCTGAAAGTGGATCCAGCACCACAGATGTGCAAGGGACAGTTCTAAAAACACACTGGAGGCCAGTCACTGGTCTTCGAGGGGAGGCAATCAACTCACATGGACTTAAAAGTTTCTCTTTCATTTATGATTGGGAGACGGGAATGTAGAAAATTATGCCTCAATTCTGGATTATTGAGTTAGAAAATGAATGAGCATCATGATGGGCTGGTAAGCGAGGTAGTGCTAGCCCTGCAGAGGGAGTGCTGGGCTCAAGGTTCAGTGATGGCTTAAGGACTGGCTCATCCGCTTTGTTCTGAGGATTGGTGCTTCAGGAATAGGCTGGATTTAATAAGTAAGAGTTGCCTTGTGGGGTTGTTTTAGATCTTACATGACATGATAAACTTGGAAGTCATTAAGAACACTGCCCATATCTAACTGGCAGAGGTAATTTTCCCTTGCCAATTATCAAGAGTTATTTAGCTGTGTTGAAGGTATGGAGTGATAGTACAGCCTGAACCTATTATTTAATTATGCAGCATCTTAAGATAGAGCTGGAAACCACATGAATTTGGTGCCCAAAAGTACACTTTTATGAAACTGATAAAGCAGTGTTCCATCATTATCTCAAGTCCAGGACCTGGTGCCCGACGAGTTCAGGCAGGTCCTGGGTGGGGAGCTCTGCATGTGGTCACAAAGGAAGGAAGGGGGTCATGCTAAGGAGCAATTTCTTAGTTTTCCTTCTTCTATCAGACACTTGTCTGGTGTGCCTCCCCCAAAAAGGAAACGGAAGTCAAATCAATCACTGATTATCAACGACCGTGCTTCTATGCCATAGGCCAAAAATTTAACATAATTAGATTGGCCTTTTCATTCCCTAGTATAAATACACCCATGATAAATGAGACTTCCTGAGCACACGCTTAAGTTTTCTTCCCAAGAAAACATAGGTAAATTACCACAAACATATTTTTCAAAACTGCTTGTAAACTTGTATTTTGCAAATTAAATTGTAGTTTTCAGATATCCTAAGCTGTTTTTAAATGAAAACAATCTCCTGCTCTGGATTTCTACCCCAGTGGATCTAAAATCAATGCCACTGTTCACCCACCTACCAGCTTAGAGTCTAAGTCCTCGTCTTTCTGAGGTCTTCTTTCATACCGAATTTGATTAGCAATAAAGGTCATATGATGTTGCACATAACTTTCCCTTGAATAGATACACCTTCATCCACTGATATAAAGCCATTAATCCTGCTTTTTGAGGAATGCAGATCATTATCTGCACACACATGAAGTGGAGAGCACAGTCCCCCGTCCACTCTGAGCTGAAAGTGGATGAGTACTTTACCCAACACTCAACCACTCTTCTGTGGGGACTCAGCCTGACCCACTTCCTGAAAGGATGTTGACTTAATTCTATTAGTTTCTACTCCAGAGTTTCCTGGTATGAAGGAGTTTTCCTGAGCAAAAAAAGTTTCAAAAAGGCCCCCAGGAACCTGCAAGTCCTTATCAAACCCAATGTCTAGCACAGGGTTTCCTTTGTCAGCAACCCAGGAGGCTTTGGAGGCTCCTGTGCATGTAGGGCAGCTGGGGCCAGGCAGGTGCCATGCAGGGAGAGAAAAGATACGTCAGCAAAGGAAAGGGTGGTGAGCTGCAGAGTGGGAGGTAAGACAAGACATTGCAAAATTACTGTTGGCTATCGGATGCGGGAATATTTGAAAGAAAAGTAAGAAAATAATAAATTGGTTCTGAAACTTGAATCAGATAACAAATTGGATAGGATTTAGAAATCATTGCTTTAAGTTTTCTTCCCCAAAACACTGACGGGGCTTTCAACCCCCAACCATATTCTGCCAATTGCATCAAGAAGACCCTGTCATGCCTGCAATCAACGAGGTGCCTTGTGTTTTAGGAAGTTCCTCCACAAAGCCTTGTACAGAACTTTCCACATCTCCTGGAGGACCTAGTGCTGCAAAGTTCGAGGCCAAGCTTTGTCCCAGAGGGAGAAAGCAGCTGCACAGGGATTTTATCAGCAGTTGAAGTGCTTTGACAAACATCCTACCCAGACTAGGCACTGTGCAGCATGGGTAGGTCACCCCATCACCTGTTCCCCAGCTCCTGTGCTGACAAGTTCACACATGGCACAGCATTTTAATATTTTTCAGTGCACTGCTCCATTTCCTGGTGCATTTGTTCTGCAAAGGAGTAGATTTTTAAGAAATGTTTTGGACAGAGACAAACTCATTGATAACAGAGAATAAATGGGTGGTTGCTAGATGTGAGGGAGTTGGAGGGGTGCTTAAGGGAGTAAGGTAAAGGGATTAAGAAGTAAATTGTCAATTGCAAAAACAGTCACAGGGGCTCTCGCTGATTTGGCTCAGTGGATAGAGCACTGGCCTACGGACTGAAGCATCCCAGGTTTGATTCCGGTCAAGGGCAGATGCAGATGCCTGGGTTACGGGCTCCATCCCAAGTAGGGGGTGAGCAGGAGGCAGCCGATCAATGATTCTCTCTCATCAGTGATGTTCTATCTTTCTCTCTCTCCTTCTCCCTTCCACTCTGAAGTCAATAAATATATTTTTAAAATAAATAAATAAGTAAATAAATAAATAAATAAATAAAGTCACAGGGATATAAAGTACAGCATAGGGAATCTACACTAATGAAAGAAAAATATGTAAATTAACCCTCACCTTGCTACGACCATCAGCCAATCAGAAATGAGTATGCAAATTAGCATGACAAAGATGGCTGCGGCCACGGAGTCAGCCAGAGCAGGTGGGAGGCTTGAGTTGCCCCAGGCGACAGAGGAAGCCAAGCTTCCCTCTTGCCCTGGCTGGCTGCTGAAGGAGGGGCCTGCAAACAGCTATCAGCCCCTCACCTCGGCTGGCCAGGCCCCTCAGCAGGGGCTCCCACCCTGAAAGGGTGTGGCCAGCCTGAAAACAGCCCTTAGCCTCTTACCCAGGCTGGCCACGCCCCCCAGCGGGGATCCTCACCCCATGGGGGCGTGGCTGGCCTAAAAACCACCATAGACCCTTTGCCTAGGACACCCTGCAATCAGAGGGGTCCCACATTGGAGAGGATGCAGGCTGGGCTAAGGAACACCCCTCCTCCCCCCACATGAATTTCATGCACCAGGCCTCTAGTTTAGTCAATAATATTGTAACAACTATGCATGGTGTCAGATGGGGTACTCCTTAAATTATATAAATGTCTAATCACTATGTTGTACAACTAAAACTAAGATATTATTATATGTCAACTGCAATTGAAAATTTTTAAAACCGTTTTTTTAAAAAGAAATGTTTTTGAGATTTTTTGTTTTTTGGCCACACTAGTGGGTTGACAGGGTACATAAAAATCATCTTTAGTGATCTCTACTTAAGACTGTGTTAAATTTATAAATGTCACTGCTGGATAGATGCGTTTTTGGATGTGGAGTTCCCCTTCATTTTATTTCTCCTTTCATGGATCATAACTGGGTAACTGCACACTCCATTTATTTGGTTGAGATTTTGTTTATGAGCAATTACCCACATTGTGTTTCTGGAGATTGAAGCTGCTATTATTATTATGTATTGCAGTTTTGAAATAAAATAATTCCATTATAAAACTTCCCTGAAAGTATTCTTAACAAACATTCTTTGATAGCTCATAGAAGAATGAAGTAGGTGGACCACACAGTTCTACACACCTGGCCACTCACGTGTAAATTCAGTCAATCTATCCCAGATCTATAAGCTAGTGAACCCAAGAACATGTATATGCCTTCAAGCACACACGTGTATAATCACCCAGGAATGTGTGTATGCCTTCATGGACACATGTGTGTAGGCACTTAAAAGGAAAGTTCTCCATAATCCTGAAAGTCATCACTTACCTTTTTTGTCAAAAGCCAACAACATAATTCGCCACCCTATTCTCAAGACCCATTCACCAGATTATTCTCCCCATATGTAAAATACACCTCTGCAGTCCCAACCCCAGTTTATAAAAAGAGGCACTATGTTCAAATGACATTCTAATCACTTTTCTTCTTCTTTGTATTTATTGTACCTAGTTGACAGACTCCACATGGATTCGGTGTTTTTGTTTGCAAAGTGGTCGCGCACACACCCTTTCACTGGAGACATCTAACATCATCTTGTCATCTCTATTCACAGATGAGGAAACTCCAGCCTGTGGTGGTTCATGATGGGTACATGGCCAGACAGCAAATAAATAAGTGCCAGTAGTAAGAACTGAATGGCCTAGACTGCCAATGTGATACTATATCATGATATAATTAAGAGAAATGGAGAAAATGTGCTGTTACATCTTGGCAAGTCTGAACAGTGTTTTGGAGACAAGCAGAGGGATAACGAGTTCACAAGCCCCGTGTAAACTGCAATCACAGCCCTCGGTCAGGAGTGGATAGCAGCTGTAATAGCAGTTCTAGGAGTAGGGTTGCTAAATGCTGTCAGAAAATCCCAAAGCTCCCCAAAGGAAGTTAATAAACACAAGACAAGGAGATTACCTTGGCGGAGACTATCCTGTTATCTGGGTACCTCTGCGGAATGTAGGCCTCAGCACCTGGGGGGGGCTCCTTGTGTCCCACGTAAACGGTCCGATTGTCGACCCAATTCTCTTCCCCAGCACACTGTGGAAAATGGAGTGGTGTTAGCACAAGTCACCTCAGACAGTGGGTGGGTAAGTTCTTCCCTGGAGTGTTGGCTTTAAGCACTTGTCCATATGAACTTACAGCCTCCTGCAGGGCCATGGGGAAGAGCTGAGCCCCCCCTGCCATTGCCAGAGATCGCCACCCCCACCTCGATCTTACTCAACACTTATGGGCTAAGTGCTTCCGACCCCTGCCCAATTCTTCAAGAAAACAGTCTGAGTGGACATTCTGCACTCCCAGTGAGAGCTGAGGGGCAGCCTTGAAAAAGCTGATTTACAGTGGAAGTGAGATGGGGTGAGTTCATGTAAAAGACAAAATACAACAGCAAAATTTTAAGGCTTCTGAAAGAGAAAAGACAATGATGGACAGAAATTTGGGGAAAGGTCTTTAATGAAAGAAAAGAGTAAAATCTTTAAGACAGAATAGAAGAATTATTCAACCATTTCAGATGTCTCTATCAATAAGGCTTTCCTGGAAAGAGAGGAGACTGGGGTCTGACTCATCTTTGTATTACTCAGAGTGCTGTGTGCACAAGGATTAAGTAAATATCTTAATAGAAGGATCCTTTAAAAAACACCCAAATAGACCGTAAGCTATCATGAGCATATAAGTGCCTAATAACAACACTAGAGTGACTGACTCGAGGCTAAAATGCAGTCTCTTATAGACATCCCAGTACGGGGTCCTGGCCCTTCCTCAGACTAGCACCCCAGGACATGGTCCTAGGCCCCTTCCCCTCATCTAGCAGCCAAAGCATGTGCCCCCCAGCCCTCCTTCAGACTAGCACCCCAGCACAGGTTCCTGGCGTCGCATCCCAAATCCGCTAAAGGAACTCCGAAGAGATCAGCCTCCCTGGGGTATGATATGCTGGGAAGGATAGGGACACTTTACTAATTGCAGAGAACATCAGTGTGATGGGCATCAGAGTCAAAGGCTTAGTTTGACTAAGGAGCCTCAGGCAAGTTTCTGAGCTTGAACTTCCTCCTCCATAAGGACATGACAGCACTTTCCTCAGATTGTCGCAATGAATTGGGCCAACAAGACATATGACCAACCTCTCAGCGTGGCACAGGTTCCTTCTGCTCTCCATTTCTAGGTCCCCCCTTTGTGTCTTCGGGGGACCTTCACTTTCCAAAGCCAAAAAGAGAGGGGTAACAAAAAACCCAGCATTTCTTCTGTTTGAGGTTATTGTAAGTCTTGCATTATCCCCACCCCTGCCTTTTTTTGCTGTTGCTATCATCTCCTTTGCTCATCTATCAACTCCTTGGGAGTAAGACTTTACATGTTTCCCCTCTCTACTGCTCCCATCTGTGGAGCTCAGCAGCCGCAGGAGTAGCATGCTTACGCATTCGCTTAGCAAATTCCACCCACATTTCCTTTCATGAGGGCCCAGCTTTGTGGGACAGTCCATGTGACTAAAAGGATAAAGAAAAATCGCCTCTGTGACTCCACCCGTGTTTCAGAGAGGCTCAGCAGGGAGGCAGGAAACGGCACAAGATCTCCGAACAGAACCAGCCCAGGAGTCACCAGCCTCACTGGGCATGAGTGGAGGATTTCTTCCTTGGCAGGAGCTTGACATGTGGCTCCCTCCAAGGAGCCTGCTTCTCTATAGGATGGAGGGGCTGCTTTAGTCCCAGCAAGTGGGAGCTCTCCCTCCTCAGGCCCTCGCCTCCCGGCCCCAGCCTTCCCTGCAGCCTCCCTATTTTTGGGTGAGGCCACCCATGAGGGATGTTTATTTTAAAAACTTGCCTAAAAGCTTCATAAATCAATCTCTGGCTAGGAAAGTTAAGAAAATAAAAAAAGTCTCTGACTTCCTTCCTTCTCAGAGCCTGGCCAGACGTGCTTTTCATTCCTGTGGATTCAGGAAGTGACACTGACAAAGAATATATAACAAATGAGCCAGAAAAGGAAAGGCATACAAATATAAATTTTAATACAAAAATAGAAAACCTTTCTTCTAAACTTCAAAGATAGCAGTTGGCTTTCAGCCCTAGTACTGACTCGGGAAGCCCAAATCTTCCCAGGAGTCATGCCGCGGTGCCCGACGTGGAGTTGGTGCTTCCCGCACTCTGGCCGGGGACAGAGCACACCCATTTCCAGGGAGGCCAAGTCAGAATGTATTTTATTAAGGCCAACCCATGTTCTCAATCCTGTCTAGTAGATGCTTATTGTTTTTAATGTAATTATTGAACACCTTAAACATAGCTCAACAGTGCAGTGCTGCTTCAACAAATACAGGTCAGAACACTGTTCCTGCCTGTGGGACGAGATGGGAAAATGAACTGAACACCAACATGCAGGAGGAATGGCCTAGATCTGCACAACAGAAGTCATTTGGGAATGGACCACATACCAGCTAAATGAAAGCTAAACTCTGTTCAACAACGCTGCCTTTATACAGTTCCTTGGGGATGGAATAACCCAGAAGTTCCTTTAAGCTCCCTGCTTCTATGAGCAGGTTTCCACTCATGGACTGAAAGGTCAGTGAAGCTACGCTTCCCCCTGATGTGGCTCACTGCTCAGTCAGCACAGCGCAGCCCAAGGCGGGACACAGAGGAACTACATGTTCTGAAGTCATGAAGTGACCGGTGATCTTACACAGAGCACTGACATACAGGGGACATTTCTGGGTTCAGATTAAGACCCCGGTGAGCTCTGTATGTTGTTCTCTGCACAAACGTCCAACTCTAGGGCTAAAATGAAATGTTCAAAAGCTGAAGAGAATACAACAAAGAGGGCACTCCTCGAGAATGGCTGGATTCATCACCACCATTAAAATCACCCACTCCCGTCACGTGTATCCTGCTGCTGATGGGCTGTGCGACTATGGAGGCGTGACTCAACATTTCTGTGCTGAACTTACTTAGCAGTAACGTGAAAGGATTAGACGAGATCAGCTCTAAGTTCTAAGATTCTGGTTCTCTGTACACTTGGCAGTGAAAACACACTTAGTCCCTATGATGCAATTCCTAATTTAGCCAACGTTGAACCAAATACCAGTCATATTGTTCACTGTTAAACTGTGGCACAAAAAGAAAGTTATGCCACATGGTGCTCTAAGAATGAAGATGTAGATTATAATAAATTCTCCCAAGAGACACCAGCCTCTCTTTCTAGGTATTCATCTTAGACAGAATGTGTGATAATGCCCAAAAAACTCCACGTGACTTCTCCCCTCAAAACCCTGAGACGTTGGTCAGTGAGGCAAGGCTGGAAGTAGCACTAAGAGGTCTTTCTTGGCTGGCAGGCTTCCTAATGACTCACTACCATCAGGTGCCCTGACTGCATCAAGAAGACTCCGGGCATGACCCCTGGAAGGCTGGCCTCAAGTTCCAATCAAACATACAAATCTAAACTGTGAGGATGGGGCTGAGCACTCAGTTGCTTCTGAAATGCAAAATTACCCATCCACACACCGAGCTGTTCTCAGAGGGTGGTGGTGGAGGGGTTCCCACTGAATTTTAGAAATCACCAAACCAACAGCTGAGAGGCCACCACTACCTGGAGAGTTTGCAAACCACCAGACTGAACACAGTCAGAGGAGGGAAGTCAAGAATCCAAGGAGTTTTTTCTTATTATTTTTATAAAATTAAATTGTCACATACAGAAACAAGGGAGAAAGCATCAAAACAAACAAACAAACAAACAAACCATACAAACAAACCCAACAACAAGGCTTATTGAGGAAAAATGTACCATCAGAGAGACTGGCGGAGAGAGTGGTGGCCAGGTGGGTACCTTGTTTCATAAAGAAGTTCCAGAAAGAGTGAGAGTTTGAGAGAAGAACCACAAATAACGATGCCTCTTCCAGCAGCGAGTGAGACCAGGGATGGAAAGTGGACCCCACACGTGTGCTATGGGGCTCTGCTCTCATAACCCCAATGAATAAATCAGGATTACTAACAAAGCCTTCACCTTGAAGTAATGGAGCAAATTAATATATGTACACACACCACAGAGGGCTCAGTAGCTTTGTCCTGATGAGCTAGAAATGAAAACTTCGACTTCCGTTCTATAGTATGGAAAACGCTGTAAACAAATATGAACATTTTGCTCACACCCGCAGTATACTTACAATCAATCTGATAAGATATGTAGGCAGATGGTGTATTTATTTTGGCAAATTACATGTTACTACTTACTTCTTAAAATCCTACTCAGTGTGCAAATGAATTCTTGTAGTAAATACAGAACACATGTATATGTGACACCTATCAGTAACTTATGTTAACACAACAAACCCTCTTCCTCTACTTCTGATCTTGATGAAGAGGTCAACCCTGAAATGGTTAAAAATCACTGAAGGATCTAATGTCCAGTGAGTTCAGGTCACTAAAATGAAAACTGGATAAGCTGTTATTTAACAGAGCACATAGATGGGCAACATCATTTGTGGGTTAAGAAATGCACATCAAAACCACAAGGAGACACAACTCCTTATCCACCAGGATGGCTAAAATAAAGAGAGAGTTGGGCAATAATACAAGTTGGGGAAGATGTGGATAAACTGGAACCCTCATATATTGCTGGTGGGAATATAGAAAATGGTGCAGCTGCTTTAGAAACAGTTTGGCGGTTCCTCAAAATGTTAAGCAAAGAGTTACCATGTGACCCAGCCATTCTACTCCAAATAAAAACATATGTCCACATAAAACCATGTACATGAATGTTTACAGCAGTACTATTCATTATAGCCCAAAGTTGGGACAACCCTAATGTCTATCAACTGAAGAACAGACAGACAAGGAGTGGTATAGCCACACAATGGGAGTATTATTCACCCATAAAAAAAGATTCATGCTATAACATGGAGGAACCTTGCAAACATATGTAAGTGAAAGAAGCCAGAGACAAAAAGCTACAACTTGTATGAATCTATTCACATAAAATGTCTGGTACAGGTAAATCCACAGAGACAGTGTTTGCTAAAAGCTGAGCAAGTAACTACTGATAAGTTTATTTTGGTGGCAATTAGCATGTTCTAGATTGGAAGTTGGTGATGGCTGCACAACTCTGTAAATATATTCCAATTGAGACCAAAAAACATATACTTTAAAAGGGTGAATTTATAGTATGAGAGTTATATATACCTCAATAAAAACATTGCAATTTTTTAAAATCAAATCTTTGTTGCTCAAAGTATTACATATATCCTCCTTCCCTCCTCCCCCACTGAGCAAGTATTTTTTTAAAATATATTTTATTGATTTTTTACAGAGAGGAAGGGAGAGGGATAGAGAGTCAGAAACATCGATGAGAGAAAAACATCAATCAGCTGCCTCCTGCACACCCGCCACTGGGGATGTGCCTGCAACCAAGGTACATGCCCTTGACCGGAATCGAACCTGGGGCCCCTGAGTCCACAAGCTGATGTTCTATCCTCTGAGCCAAACCGGTCAGGGCTGAGCAAGTATTTTTGCTTAAATGAAAGGCGTATGTAGTTTGCCTACATGTGGGATAATTATTTTTCGTGCTAGGGACATAATGGGATAACGTTTACATCAAACATCATATAACTCACTTTTCCAGCTATCACTTGGTAATTCCTCTCACTTTTCAGCTTGCCTTTGATTCAGTTATTCTAGAGCTTTTCCTCTGTGCTTTCTGAGAGGGAGAAGGCATTCTGAAGTGTCTGAACTTCTTCCCCTGTTCAGCCTTCTGTTAAATTCTAGGAACTTAGGCATAAAGCTCTTTCTAAAATCTTTCAGGAAGTAAAAAAATTACCAGGGGGACATGATAAGAGAGAATCTTATGTTAAAGACCTCTTGACCATTATGCTTTCGTTCTTCTTTTTCTTATCTATTAACCCATGAGCAAATGACAAGCTACCTCAAGGAAAAAGAGGAGGATGTGCTATTAGCTAAATCCGTGGCTTTCTGTCTAACTCTGGGAACAGTAGGCTGCGGTAGGGACCTATTAATATTTCTCACCTTATTTAACTAGATGGAAGGACAGGGTTCACAGAGACTTCAGAAGCTGGACTATCTCACTTTGCAGAATGGCTGAGCTTGTAGACGCTTTGTCTTGCCAAAGCTTTTGGCCCCGTTAACCAGAGGCACAACTGGACTGATAAGAGCTCTGGGTGAACTCTCCATTCATGTTCCACCTGCTCACCTGTCCATTAGCAATGTATACTTTTGCCAAAGATGTGTGTTTTGGGCACAGGATGTTAAATAATGCTGACTGGTTTCATTTCTATGACACACACAAAAGACAGAGTAACAAAGGACAAACGAATGGACCACAGTGAGCCTTACAGGCAAAAGGTCTGCGACATGGACGATATCCTGCCATCCTGCCTTTGGTCTGGGCCAGGAGAGAGCCTCCTGAAGAACTTATCTGGAGCTGGAGGAGAAAGGCTGGCTGGGCGGGGCTGGGTAAGGTAATGTACAAGGGCGAGGTGCCTGGAAGGCCACGTAAAGAGAGAAAAAGCATGGTTCATGCCTCAGAGCAGGCATCTCCCTTCTCCTACTCAGTGTGCCCTCAGGCACCACACCGGACACCCACAGCAGCTACCTTCCAGAAAAGGGAGGGTGGCTGCAATTCCATAAAACAGGGTATGGAGAAAATGTCCCCATAAATCATGCTGACATAGCTATCCGAATATCCTTCTCAGCTTCTTCCCTTAATTCTTTTCACCTGAAGATATTTTTGACAATTGGGGTTGATCCAGTGCTGCCTGAAAAGCAGTCTTTCTGACAGGTAGGGCGTGTGTGTTGGTAGCTGAGGAAACATTCTACGCCCCAGGGAAGCATTACCTGTGGGGGAATGTTCTCTAAAACATCCGTGCCCCTCTCTGCTCAAGTGACACTTAGTCTCGAAAGATGTATGGTGCAAAGCTCCAGTGTGTGCTCAAGTGTTCCGTTAAATATTCATCCCTGCTCCCGGAATCTCGGAGTCCAGGGCCCAGAAATGCTCACCCTCCAAGTCACTTGACTGATTTCCTCTTTAAATAGACTTTAATATAACCTCCCACTTGACAGAGAGTAATACTAAACCAAGAACCACCACCAAGGAGGCCTGGCTCATTAACAGGAAAGTGTCATACACCGTCAATTAGCAAAATGACTTAAACCAGGTTCAATCATCTACTTAAACAATGAGTGGCGATACTAGTCTAGGCCACCACGTGACCTTACCCACAACTAATAATAGAGAGACAGTAATTCTGAGGGACACTCAAAGCTGAGGCACTAAGGACTTGGCTGTAATGAAGTGCTTAATCCAGGTGGATAAAAGGAAGGATCTAAACTCTGTTCTGTGCTTTTACACGAATCATCCTTTTGTCCAGCTATCTACAGTGGATATGCTCCCTGCCTGGTATTCAGTTAGGAGCAGCCTCTGTATCAGACTGAGTGTTTGTGTTCAAGTGAGCCATTTTTAACTTCCTGGGGGAATCACAGACATTCTGCCACGATGCAGGAGAACTAGGGGTCAAGACTCATATCCTCGGGACCGCACAGGTAGGTTCCATGGTGGAGTTGGCCCTCACAAAAATACTAGAAAATCATATTCCTAATAAGGGATTTGTACCTAGGATACAGAAGACTCTCACAGCTCAATAATAAAAAAGATAATAATAAAGATTTAAATAGACATTTCTCCAAAAATCCACATCAAAAGTCATCAGGGAAATAAATGCAAGTCAAACCCTGGCCACAGGAGAGAAGCCAGACACTAAGGTCCAGGAACTGTGTGTCTTCATGACATGAAACGTCCAGAACAGGCAAATCAACACACAGAGAAGGTAGATCAGCATTTGCCAGGGGCTGGGTAGGGGAGTGACTGCTAATGAGTACTGGGTTTCTCTTGGGGGTGATGTAAATAAATGTCTTATAACTAAATTATGGTGACGGTCCTATAACTTGGTAAATGTACTAAAATCCACTGAATTATACCCTTTCAACAAGAGAATTTTATGATATATAAATTATCTCTCACTCAAGTGGCTGGTCGGCTCTTTCCCTGCAAATTCTTGGGTTCCAAGCACTGTGCCTCATCTGTTCCCGAGTCCGTACAGCCCTCACCTCTGGCAGCGGCACCTGACTTCTACCTTCCTGTATCTCTCACGGCTGCAAAGGATGGCCTTTACCAGAATGCAGGATTCTCTCCATTTTAGGGAAAACGAACACTTTTCAGGTTTCGTTTTTAACACAGAGCATTTCCTGATGAATAAAAATGAGTTGAAAGCATTTCCAAAGGAGTGTGCTTAATAGGGGATAAACTTGAAAATTTTACACCCAAGGCTCAATGGGATAAACACAGCTGAGAGTAAGCATTACATCCTCACACTCTGGATGTAAAATAAGGAAAATAACTCACTCCTAAGGACTCACGGTGGCTATCAATTATTTTAGATGCAATGCCCTATTTCTCCCTGAACACAGCAAAGCCAAACAGTCAAGAGAAGAGAGAGGGATTTCATGTATTCTCATCCTCCTGCTCCCTCCCCCACCCCCAGTTTCTGCCACTCCAGTAAAGACAAGATTCCTCTGAATTTAGAATTCCACCAGAAAACGGCTGAATTACCAAAGGGAAACAAGTTTCAGCAATCATGGCTTTACCAATTTTGCCACTGGGATATGGCTGCCTGAGTATTGAAGTTAGAAAGCACACAAGGACAAAAGAGATTGTTAAAAATATGCTGCAGATCCATTTTAGCCAGTGTCACTCACCTAATGGAAGTTTTGAATTTCAGCTGAAATAAACAAAACCTATTAGCTGAATTACATTGTGGGACCAGGAGCGGAACATAAGCATGTCATCTAGCCTCAAATTACTAGATCAATTTTTATAGAGGTGGTTCTTCTCAACAACCATTTCAAATTTACAGAGATCCAATGACAAAGCAATTCCTTGTTCTGGTATCTGTTTATAGCTTTAAAGGGCAACATTTCTTGTTCAATGGTGTAAGTAGACAACATAGGTGTTTCTAAAAATAGGCATTTCTCCGGCTCCCTTTTCCCAGGCAGCGCCAGCACTCTTGTGATGAAGACAATGGTGACATTGGCTTCTTTTGTCTTCCAGCGCACATCCCACACACGTCTGTGTGGGCAAAGTTTTTCACTCTTGCTGCTGTGAGCCTCACTCAGGTTTAATAAGATACTACGTAAAGGGGAACCTACATATTGATGAGATCAAAGCTGTATGCCAGGATCCCCAGCCTTTCTGAAGGCCAGGAAGCAGGGTCTGGACCTCAAGGCTTCAAGGCCACTCTTGGTGAGGCAGACACCTTGGTCGGGCGCTCCCTTCTGTCCACACTATACCTGTGAACCTGGCTCCTCGCTGTTCCCTCGCCTTTCTCACCATAATCAATGGTAACCTAGTTTATCCCCCCTCACCGCCCCCCCCCCCAAAAAAAAATCTGGGCTATTTACAAGGCTCTCAGTGGCATTTTTCTGCCACGGACATTTTTAACACAGTATCATTTGGCTCACAAAAGCACAAGTGATGGTCCACTTCATCTGGAAACAGTGACCATCTGGAAAATGTTAAACGTCAGCTGACCTAAGCTATAATTTACTGGATCTAGAACTGAAATAAAAATATAAATTGGAGTCAAGAAACCTTAGACTGAAGCTGCCTGGATGGGTAGTAAGCACTGAAAACAGACTCCCCAGTCCTTGTGAAATGTGATAGGAGCAAAACTGACACTGATGTCATCCAACTCATCCTACATCTTTGACAGGAATACGTTTCCCGACGAGGCTGCATGTGAAGGAGCTGTCATCTTTACTGCAAAATTAAACCCAAAATGGCAGGAAAATGACCAAATGGACTGGGCCTTCCAACCCGGTTTTCCACTTTGGCTCTAAGCGACCTCCTTATAATGCTCTTCATCACTGCATTTTCAGCAATGGAGACATCGCCACCTTTGCACGGGTTATCTGGAGGGCTCAGAAGCCTCACCATAGGGAAGGCAGCTTCCTGTTAAACTGCCAGTAAATTACCTTCCACCACCTATCGTGTGTGTACCACAGAGGCTCAGCTCCCCTAGAACACCGGAACAGGCTAAGACTCCCTATGTGCTGGCTCTGGGTCTGGGGAGGGTCCAAGTGGAGAGAAGAGGAGCAGGGAGGTGTCCCTGTCTAGGAGGACCCACAGTCAAGCTCAGGAGATAGATGCACTTGTGCAAGGGTGTGTTCCCCAGTCAGAACTCGGGGAACCAGGTCCTGACAGCAAGCATCAACAACTGAAATGGAAGCTGACATTAACAATGAGCTAGCCCTTGGGCATATGGTTCAGTGGTTGAGCATTGACCTACAAACCAGGAGGTCATGGTTCGATTCCTGGTTGGGGCACAATCCCAAGTGCAGGAGGCAGCCAATTGATGATTTTCTCTCATCATTGATGTTTCTATCCCTCTCTCCCTCTCCCTTCCTCTCTGAAATCAATAAAAATGTATTTACATACATACACACATACACAGTGGCCAGATTATGACCACCTGATGTTTGTAGGCAAATTAGCTATAATTTCGCGCTAAAGTTGCTAGAGGGCCTGACAATTATAAACATCTGAATAGCACAACATACCTAAGTATTGTTGCTTATCAAGTTCATCCTATCATGTTGGCGTATCCCAATGGAGATGGCTTCTTCCAACAAGACAATGCACCATGCCACAGTGCTCGTATTGTGCAGGAGTGGTTTCAAGAACATGAGAGAGACTTTACCTTGCTTAGGTGGCCCCCACAGTCACCAGATCTCAATCCAATTGAGCATTTGTGGGACGAGGTTAAAAGAGCCATTAGGCAGCTGGTTCTACAACCGTCAAATCTCACAGAACTGGACAGTGCTATTCATCAGACATGGTGTCAGATTCCTCATATCACCTTTCAACATCTCGTGGAGTCAATGCCAAGAAGAATCGCCACAGTATTGAAGGCAAAAGGTGGCCCAACGAAGTACTGATAGGGTGGTCATAATAATCTGTTGGCCATAATAATCTGCTGGCCACTCAGTGTATCCTCTCTCACACCACCGTTTCTTGTCTCTCTCTCGTTCTCTCTCCTCCCCTCCCTCTGTGAAATCAATTTTTTAAAAAACCAATTAGCAGGAGCGATGCTCAAAAAGTCAAATATCCTACTCCCTATAAAAACTGTTACCCAGGAGGCCAGCAAGAAAGCCATGTAATTTCTATATTTATTTCCCACTACTGAGTTTCTTTTTCTAGAGATGAATTAACCAGAAAACTAAGCAAACGACATATCCAATTCACGAACAAGAACATGTTGTTATACATATAGGCTTTTAACAGCTGAAATTATAAACTTTCAACTGTCTTGTAGGCATCTTTTCTAAAATTGAATATATATCTAACGAAGGCAACTGCAGGACTGAGTCAGGAATCACGGCACACTGTTTAGTGAAAATACTGACAAATTGGATAACAACATACACAGAACAGCCTCAGCAATTGTGGTTCAGCTGGCTGGCTACAGTCTAGAAATAGGCTGTGGAAATCGGCATCAATCTCGGAAACAGAAGCAACGCCTCTATTTAGGGAAGATCACTGCATTGGAGCCTGAGGCTGAGGTCAACCCATTGCCACCAAACCCCACAGAGGGATATGCCTTGGGACTAGGAAGGTGACCGGTCAAAGACCATCAGCAAGTCCTTCAACTTGAGGCTGTGCTGGGGTGGCAGAAACCAGAGGTGAGAGCCACCAGGTCACCTCTGTTGTATGAAGGTGGTCCCACTGCAGGCCATCCAGGACCATGGGCCAGAGTGCAGCAGAGGATAAGGAATGAGGGTGCAAGATAAGGCAGAGAAGGAGAGTCTGAAAAGCAGACCTGGGCCTGGAAACCCTTCAGCAGAAAGAACTGAGACTCAGAACACAGCAGCGAGGGAAGGGGGCAGCTAGAAGCCACGTAAGCCACCCAGAGCCCAGTGAGAAGGTCGGGGCAAAGTTACAGTGAAATCCTGGCTGAGTTCACTGTCATTTTTGTTAACATAATAAAACAGCCAGTGAAACATCTCCAGGCTGCAAAGTCCATGGATTTCTAACAGATGGTATAACAAAGTACAAGTGCACTGTCCTCCATCACACTCTGGTCATGCCCTCCACCCCCCAGGTAAGTATTCCTGCAGCGGGAAACTGACAGGGTCAGTGTCAGCAACTGTCTGCAGCACCTCTGCAGAAGGTGAGAATTAGCACACCACCTCACAGACAGGTGGCAGGTGATCACAACAAAAGCAGACACCACAGAGAGAAATGAAGAGGAATTAATTCTGCTCGTTGTTACCCAGAGGCGAGCTGATCTTTCCAGAAGATTCTACGAAGGCAGCTGTCCAGCCTTCCACCAGCAAAAGATGAAAAGCAGGCAAAGCACAATCAATGGCTCTTGGGTCTCAGGTCGGACAGACCCCACAAGCTGAGACAAAGATGTGATGCTGACTATCCTGGAGGTAGCCGCTGGCCCGCAATGTCTTCCTGGTTGGCAGGTCGAGGGACAACCAGGAAAACCATTATTGCAGCCAGGGGTCCGGGAGACGGAGAAGCAGCATCCTCACATTTGGCTCCCACAGCAAGCATCTGGGAATGAGGATGAGGAGCCCAGCCTACAGTCTGGAGGCCCCGATGGGCAAGCTCCCTGCTGCTGGGTCCCAGGATGACTGGGTCCCACTCCCAGACTCTGGTCCTTAGGAAATGCAGGCTTAGGATGCAGGGGGCATGAGTGCCTGCTGCCTTCTCCGCTGGAAGAGAAGGTGGGCCCGGGAGCCATGGGTCCCAGACAGGCTTCCAGCCCGCAGAATGAGAATATAAAAATGTGTAAAAGTCATGGGAAAGGGACAGCCACACAGAAATCCTCCACACTGTTGGCTCTATTCCCTGGGGCTACAGGGGCATGGACCTATGCAGAGCGGGCAGAAGCTGTGCACTTCGGAGCTGGCCTCCTACCCAAAGTCAGGGGAATAAGCCGGGCCTGCCCTCTCCATCCCTGGGCTGAGTGACATGAAGGTTGAAGTAAAATGCCTCTCTCTCCTGATTGATGCCAACTCTGACCCATAGCCGCAGCTCTGGGGCTGCACCCCTGCCGAATACCTCAGGGAAAATTGCCCAGCCCTGGATGGGCTGCACCTCCAGGGTCAGCCAAAGCATTTAAACACAAAAGAAAAAGCATAATGAGGAGTGCTGTGCTCCTAGGACCCTCAATGCACTAAAAATCACTAAATAAAACTTTGTGGTTCTATGTGAGGTAGGTTCTGGGTTCAGATAACTATGGGCCGATTTTCCTTGTCTGAGCTGTCCACACACTGCAGCATGTCCAACATCATTGCCCTGCCCTACCTCTGCATTGCCCACAGGCCACCAGCCACAACCCAAATTCCCCCTGAATACCTGAAGCTCCCTAGGCAGGGCGGTCCTGTCTCCACTGAGGACAACCGCAGTGGCAGGTGGCATCTGATTCTCCCTCCTCAAATAATAGACTAATAGAAATAAGAAGGAAAACACGTGTGCTCTCATTGACTGGCTACCAAAGTGGGGACTCCACAGGGATGGGCAACTACCACCTCCTTTCTAACGCCCAGCTTGCAAGCAGCTCCTGCTGGTGGAGATGGGGGCTGTGCAATCTGTCACTGCAGTTAGGAACCCATCCTACTTTGTGCCCTGGGAGACTATGGCTGGAATGTGAGCCCAGTCAGGATGCAATGCTAAAGTGGAAAAACCCAGGGCAGGAAATGATAACAGTTGTGAGGACGTGGGCAAACATACTGTGAAAATTTCTTCATCCTTAAGACCTTGAGGATGATACCAATCCCAGAAAGAGAGGAGAAAGGCAAGGAAAGTAAGCTTTAAGCAAAGTGAGAGGTAGGAACTGTGTGCAGCTCTCGGTAAGGCCTGATATGTCCGGGACTAAATCACGGAGGAGCTTCCTTTTAGTTTGCAAATTCTATTATATCGTGAGCATTTGTCAGCAAACACTTTTTGCTTCTGATGTTCTGAGTTGTGTGACCTTGAATCAAATTATTTATGGAATGTACCATTTGAGCATAAATGGGTGTGAAGGTCACCGAGGTCCAGTGATGAAAGCTTCCAGACAAGGACACAGAAATGAAGTCACACTAAACATTTCTGGATACTCTGCTTGTGTTACACACATCAAAAGAGACCATCTGTGGCTCTCTCTTATCTTCAGGTAACAAAATTACTGAACTGCTGGAAGGTTTGGTCACAGTCCACTTTGAATGGTTACAGAGTGAAGAACAGCCTCTCAATCCATTTTCCTGAACCCAGTGCAGAGCAGTTTTATGGAGCATCATGTAGTTTGCTCTGATGAAGAACTGGCAGTTTCCTGCATTCTGTCTAACTAACTGATAACAACCTTTCACATCACAGCTCATAATCTCAGAAATGGCTGGTCAGCTTTAGCAGCAGCAAGAGGAAAATTCCAAAGTGAAGGGTGCAATAATTCCCACTTCTGCTGGGATTTTATAAATGCCAAAGTAGACAACAACAGGAGGAGGTTAGAGGGTTCTGTGGTAATAGACTTTTTGTTAATGAAGAAAAGTACCCAAGAGAGCATGTGATAAGCGCTCCTGTCCCTGCCATCCAACATTGCCAGATGTTAACATTTTATGATGCCTGAAACTAACACATCACAGAAAAGTCCCCAATTTTCCCTCTTCAGCCCTCTTTCATTTATTGGCTAATTTAGTTAACCCATGAACCATGAGCTTCCAGTCGCTTATCCAATTACTCTGTTGGGCTTTCTTTTCCCCACAGTCATAGAAGTTTGCTACAAGTGACAGGCACTGATAATTTCAGTAAAGTATTGCACATACCTCCTCACAGTCAGACACTTCTCTTTTTTAATTTTCAGAGTCTTATCTCATAGAAGTTTTACACTGTCATGCAAATTTACCAATCTTTCTGTAAACACTTCTTATATCTTGATATTTTTAAAGGAAGTATTATCTGACTTCAGCTCTTAGGTGATAGAAATTTGATGCTGATTGTTCCAATGAGGTGAAGACCCCTGAAGGAGGGAAGGAACAATAAAGTCCCAACAAGTCGAGACTTGCCAAAAGCATCATGTGGAGAGCAAACCCCAGGGGTCTGATTCCCTGTCCAGCCCCTCTAACCTAGAGGATCAGGTGTGCTCTCTCCTCTGGTCAGGACCTGGAGCACTGAAATAAGATTCCAAGAAGTCAAGCTGTGAATAAATAAATGATTAGGGGATAATTAAAAACTTTCATAAGTGTTCATTTTCATGATGTTGATTAGATTAAAACTCCTTGATAACAGGGATCATATTTAATGTTGGTTTCCAACTTCTCTCAGGGTCAGAAATTCAAACATCTGCAGGACCAGGGGGTACTAAGTGAGGGAAGTGGGTGGGTGTGTCCCAGGGCCAGCAGCCATTCCAGGGGCAGCTGTGGAGATGCAGGAATACAGGCTCCTGCTCAGCACACAGTGGGTCTCCATCCCCATTTGCGGGATGAGTGGCAGCACAGAATCTCCCACTGAGCAACTTTCTTTGACATTACTCTCATGAGTTCTAGATAATCTGAAAAAAATAAGTGACTTTGTTCCCACCTTCTGAACTGCATACAGGGAAGAGACTGAGAGATGATCACAAAACCTCCAATGAATTCTGGCTTGGGGATGATCTACTGTTCTTCAACACAATGAAGGCCTTATATTTCTCCTCCTTTAAAACCCCGAGCTGCAGCTGTCACTGAGGCATACTGACAGAAAGCTTACTGCAGTTCTTACCGAGCTGACGATGACAGGAATTAGTACTGCATATCAACTGAACAAGGTTTTGTTTTTCATTGTACACATTTGTTTTAAATGAAAAACAACCCACATAAAAAATGCATAACTTGTTCCAAGTAGGTTGCGATAGTTCTCTAAGAGAGTAACTTACACAAGGTGGTTTATTTTTTTCAAATGACACGCCATTAATTAAGAATTTGCCATTTCAGAACTGACGTCATTGTGTCTGCTTGGCCAAACAGGAACAAAATGAAGTCGCTCCATAAAATAAATAAGTACTTACCAAAAAAAAAAAAAAAGGATCCAAAACTCCTTTTCATCTTGGAAGCATCTTGATCTCAGCAAACAAAAGATTAAAAAAATGCCCACCTCTGACTTTTACATCAATAAAGCAAATAAACTGACTGAGCCATTCATGACGACAGAGATGTTTTATCGGTGTACAAGTTCAATGGACTGTTAACATAAACTAAGAGGTCATAGCCGTGGCTGGCTTGAACCCTGTCTTCCACAAATCAGGTAACTGCGTCCATACATCTACAGAGAAGGAGCACAAAGGTCACAGTGTAAATCTGGTCCAGATATTACACTATTAGAAAGTGGATGCCTCAAAAAAAAAAAAAAAATACACGTAGAGAGTGGGCACAAGTACCAACAGAGCACAGATCTTTACCCTTTTTATATGAAGTTGCCAATACTCAGCTGCCCTTGCTCATTCTGTAGAAACTTTACCCATATTTTAATAAGCAACATTTACCTAGAGGCATGTCCCAGAGGTCCAAAATGTAATCATATATCTTATATAAAACTTTGTGCCCTCCATACAATTATACCTATAGATAATAATAAAAGCATAATATGCAAATCAACCAAATGGTCAAACAGTGGAATGTCTGAACGACCTTCCAGACAGCCTTCCAGACAAAGCTGGAGCTGTGAGGGGTGAGGCTGCAGGGCTGTGAAGGCCTAATCTTGCACAAATTTCATGCATCAGTCCTCTAGTATTTTATAAAAGTAGGTATAATATAGCTACATTAAAATTCAAATTTCAAACATTTGAATTTATCTTTGCTATCAGTTTACTATAGGTCTCTTGAGTTCATCATCAAAAGTAAATATACTTACCATGAGATAACTACTAACATAACTCATAAATTACCATATAAGCCAGCAAATCTTCTCCTAGGTATACGCCCAGAAGAACTGAAACGTAAGTTTACATAAAAACTATATGTAAATACTCACAGCCACATTGTTTAGACTAGTCAAAAAGTGGAAGTCTCCCAAGTGTCCATCTACTAATGAATGGGTCAGGTGTGGTGTATCCACACAATAGAGAATTATTCAGCCATAAAAAGGAATGAAACATTGACATATGAACCTTGAAGATACATTAAGTGAAAAAAGCCAGACACAAAAGGCCATATATATGATTCTGTTTATATAATATGTCTATAATAGGCAACTCTGAAGAGACAGCAGATCAGTAGTTGCCAGGGGCTGAGGGAAAGGGGAATGAAGAGTGGTTGCTAATGGGTGCAGAGTTTCTTTTGGGGAAGATGAAAATGTTCTAAAATTAGATAGTGACATTTGCACAGTTCTGTGAATATGCTAAAAAACACTGACTTATACCTTAAAAGAATGAACTGTTATCTCAATAAAGCTGTTGTTTATACATATGAAAAAAGAAGAAGTAGGTGTACTATAAATTCTGGAGTGGAAATGAAAACTCATTCTTGTTTTTGTAATCTATCCAAATTTAAAATATGTGTAAACTTCTCATCACAACCTTTTGAATTTGACAGAATGACTGAGCATTTGGGCACGAAGGAGGATGCTAACATAGCACTCTTAGCTA
>PVJC01025579.1:0-24655 GCA_004026665.1 Murina feae | reverse complement strand
CTTCTTCCTCATTCTCAAAGGATACCTTTCAGCATTTCATATAATACTGGTTGGGTGGTGATGAACTCTTTTAGCTTTTTCTTCTCTGTGAAGCTCTTTATCCGACCCTCAATTCTGAACGATAGCTTTGCTGGGTAAAGTAATTTTGGCTGTAGGTTCTTGCTATTCATCACTTTGAATATTTCTTGCCACTCCCTTCTGGCCTGCAAAGTTTCTGTTGAGAAATCAGCTGACAGTCGAATGGGTGCCCCTTTGTAGGTAACTAACGGCTTTTTTCTTGCAGCTTTTAAGATTCTCTTCTTGTCTTTTGCTCTTGGCATTTTAATTATGATATGTCTTGGTGTGGTCCTCCTCGAGTTCCTTTTGTTTGGAATTCTTTGTGCTTCCTGGACTTGGAAGTCTATTTCTTTCACCAGGTGGGGGAAGTTTTCTGTCATTATTTCTTCAAATAGGTTTTCAATATCTTGCTCTTTCTCTTCTATAATTCTGATGTTGGTACGCTTGAAGTTGTCCCAGAGACTCCTTACACTATCTTCATACTTTTTTATCCTTTTTCTTTTTTCTTTTCGCTTTTCCGGCTGGGTGGGTTTTGCTTCTTCCTATTTCATATCTTTGACTTGATTCTTGCGATCCTCTCGTCTGCTGTTGGATCTCTGTATATTATTCTTTATTTCAGTCAGTGTATGCTTAATTTCTAGTTGGTCCTTTATCATATCCTTGATGGTTTCATTAGATTTATTGAGGGTCTCACTAAATTTATCAGTGGTCTCACTAAATTTATCGGCAGTCTCTAGAAAATCCTTGAAAAACCTAATAACCATGGTTTTGAATTCTATATCCTGTCGTTTTCTTTCCTCCATTTCTGTCATTTGTGACCTGTTTCTTTGTCTCTGCATTTTGGCTGCTTCCCTTTCTGAGTTAGGTGATCACTGAGAGGAATTAACCTCTAAGCCGCTTGGTTATGAGAGTCAGTTGTGTCTACAGTGGGAGAACTTCTGTGCTAGAGACACCCTTATGGGGCAAGAGTTGTTTCAGTGGGGCTTTTGTGCTCACCGCATCTGCCCCGAGTGTGTTCCTTGTGGATCTGAGTTTTTTTAGGATGGTCCCACTCTGGCCACTGGGTGAGACTGGCTCTTGTATCTTTAAGGAGGTGTTGATTTATCCTTTGCCTTAGACTACTCAGCCTTTTATATGCAAAAGCCTCTGACGCAGCTTGGGTGGGGCAGGGCCTTGGGGAGTTTGCAGGGCAGGGCGGAGCAAATAGCTATGGCTGCTTCTCAGCCCTGCGCTAAGAGACATGGGGTCTCTGTGTCTCACGGTAATTGCTGCAAGCAACACTGAGAGAAACCCACTTTGGATTTCCTCCTGGTGCCAGTCAGTCCCCCTTCTTCGGGTGTCTGGGTCCTCAGAAACTCGCCTGGAACTGGAGTTCAGAGCCGCTGGAAACTTGTGGCTCTCTCCGTTTTGGAAAAGAACCGCATTCTCCGGCACCAGCCCTCTCCCCAAGGCCCGTGCGCGCGCCTCTGTACTTCTGTACTTTGCTTCGCCACTCCTCTGAGTCTCAGTTTCTTTTTAGTTGTAGGATTTTCACTCAGCCAGCCTTCCTGTGGGTGTGAGTGGTGTTTGTGTTTTCTTTTCGTGGTTATTCTGAAATAGTAGTTCACGGCTGCATTTACAGTGTCTACCTTATGCCGCCATCTTGCTGTCCGAGTCTCATCGATGTTTCTAACTCTCTGTCCCTCTCCCTTCCTCTCTGTAAAAAAATCAATAAAATATATTAAAAAAAAATATGTGCAACATTAACATACTTCCAATAGTCAAAACTATAAAAAAAGATACATTCAGTGAAGGTTCATTTCACTGAGATATATTCCAGTTCATCATCCATCCCTAAATTAACTTCATTGTTTTCTGCCTTATCATTTTTGTTTCTTTTTATAAAAATTAGAACGAATGTTCTCATTTTCCCTCATGCTCTTTTGCACTCTTTAGTAATAACTCTTAGAAATCACTCTCTTGGGTTTTGTATATTTATAATTTTTTAAAAAGTTCATTTAGACTGTATTTTTTCCCTTAGTTTCTCCATTCTCTTGCATGTTGTTTATATCCTTTAAATTGTTTCTCCTTAAGATTATATGTGTATAGGTTATGTACACTAAGTCTTCACTTAACATCATTAATAGATTCTGCAACTTTAAGTGAAAAGACGTATAACAACCAATTTTACCATAGGTTAATTGATATGGACATATTATCAGTGTTACAATGATGATGATGTTAATAGAGGACGTGCTGTATACCAATTCAGTTTTGGCAGAATTTTATATAGTTACTACATCCCTATTATTTGGTCCTAATTTCTATGGGAGATTGTTCTAAGATGGTTAAGCTTTGGTTCAGTTGCTGTAAAAGAAATTTCAAATTCGTTTTTAAATAGGGCGTTTTTCTCTGGCTTAACCAGTTTTTAGGTGTTTATCTCTGGACTATTTTCAAGTTATGTATTATTGGGAACCAGCTTCCTCTGTGTGGTGTTCTACCATTTCCAGAGTATTTAGAAACATAAAAGGAAAGAAAAGGGGGAGGCAATCTAGAAGGCCAGAAGGTTACCTCAGTCTTTTGTTCATACATCATTGACTAGAACTTAGTCATGTACCCAAACAGCAAGAGATGTTGGAAAATTGGAACAGGCATGTGTCCAGTTAAATATTCTTTTTTAAAAAATATATTTTATTGATTTTCTACATAGAGGAAGGGAGAAAGATAGAGAGTTAGAAACATCGATGAGTAAGAAACATCGATCAGCCACCTCCTGCACACTTCCCATTGGGTATGTGCCCGCAACCAGGGTACTTGCTCTTGACTGGAATCGAACCTGGGACCCTTGAGTCCACGGGACCCTTGAGTCCACAGGCCGACGCTCTATCCACTGAGCCAAACCGGTTAGAGGCAGTTAAATATTCTTAAAGGAAAATGAATATTCTTTAATCGCAGGTGTCTCAATGTGTTTACAGTTTCTCTTTTCATATTTCTAAGTATGTTAGTCATCTTCCTAATATAACTGCTTCATTATATACTAGTATTTAACGGTATTTTTAATTGTAAAATGCTGACACCCTTTTTAGCTGATAATTTTCATCATAGCTTATTCTAATTTCTTTTATAATCTCTATATATAAAAGCCTAAGTGACCGTTTACCAGTAGCTATGACACACACTGATTGGTCAGAGCTATGCAGCTGATGGAATGAGGAAAGTCCTAATCCTATTGGTTGAAATAGGATTGCAGAAAATCATTTAAGGACTGGCTCAGATGACAGCAACTGCAGGCAGGTCAGTGTAGGGGCGGGTAGGTTAGCACAGAGCAGGGCCCTTGTGCAGAAATGGTTGTTTTGCCTTCCAGTGTATTTATTTTTTAATCCTCACCTGAGGATATTTTTTCTGTTCTTTTGACAGTGGCTATCTTTTTTTTTTTTACAGTGTAAAATTTTTATATTTAGAATTAGGCAGCTGGACTCAGTTTAGATGATTCCAACTTTGTTGGCAACATCCAAAGCATCATAATCAGGAGCCAGTTGAACATATGCCTTCTTCTCTTCATCAGGCCTGATCAGGGTGTTGACCTTGGCCATATCGATGTCATAGAGCTTCTTCACAGCCTGTTTGATCTGGTGCTTGTTTGCCTTGACATCCACAATGAACACCAGTGTATTATTGTCTTCTATCTTCTTCATGGCTGACTGGGTAGTCAGGGGGAATCTGATGATGGCACAGTGGTCAAGCTTATTTCTCCTGGGTGTGCTCTGCCGAAGATATTTAGGCTGCCTCTGGAGCCTCGGTGTCTTTGGCCTCTGGAAGGTGGGTGACGTGTGGATCTTCTTTTTTGTGTGGCTGTGGACGCCTTTCGACACTGCTTTCTTTCTTTGCCTTCAAAGCCTTTGCTTTGGCTTCGGCTTTGGGAGAGGCAGAGGCTTCCTTCTTAGCTTTTGGCACCATCTTCGTAAAAAGCGACAGTGGCTATCTTAATGCATGTGATGTGAATAACTCACTATGATTCTGATTTGCATTTTTCTTAATGACTAATGATGTTGAGCATCTTTTCAAATACCTTACTGGCCCTTCATATGTCTTCTTTGGAGAAATTTAAGTTCTTTGCCCATTTCTTCTTTTTTTTCTTTTTTTGTTGATGTTGTTGATCAATGTGGGAGTTAGGAAAAACTACAGTCAGTACTTTGCATCGGTGGATTCAGCTAACTGCGAATTGAAGACAATATTTTGATCTGCAAGTGGGAATCCAAAAATACTGTTTTTTTATCCACCATAGGTTGAATCTGCTATTGGCTGGATTTGCAAATGTAGTACCCTCAGATATGAAGGGCAAACTGTGTTTATTGAAAAACATCATGTATTAACACCTGTGCAATTCAAACCCACATGGTTTAAGGGTCAACTATGTTTTCTTCTTAAAAAATTGATCTTTAAATATAGTTTCATTGATTTCAGAGAGGAAGGGAGAGGGGGAGAGAGAGAAACATCAGTGATGAGAGTGAATCATTGATAAGCTACCTCCTACATGCCCCCTACTGGGGATTCAGCCCACAACCTGGGCATATGCCCTTGACCAGAATTGAATTGAGGACTCTTTAGTCTGTAGTGTGAAGCTCTGTTCACTAAGCCATACTGGCTAGGGCTTTAAAAATGTATCTTTATGCCCATTTGGCGTAGCTCAGTGATTGAACATTGCCTTGTAAATCAGGAGGTCACAGTTTGATTCCCAGTCAGGGCACATGCCCCGGTTGTAGACTCAAGCTCCATTGGAGGGCATACCAGAGGCAGCCAGTCGATGATTCTCTCTCATCATTGATGTTTCTATCTCACGCCTTCTCCCTTTCTCTCTGAAATCAGTAAAAATATGTTTTTTAAAATGTTATCTTTATTGTTGAGAGTATTATAGATATCCTCTTAGAGTCAACTATTTTCGATAGTAAACACTTAGCAGATATTTTCACCTGCAAGTATTTTCTCCTATTCTGTAGATTGCCTCTTCAAAAAATGTTTTATTGATTGTTAGAGTGAGAGGAAGGGAAAGGGATAGAAACATCGATGAGAGAAACATCATCAATTAGCTGCCTCCTGCACACCCCCCACTGGGGATCGATCAAGCCTGCAAAACCTGGCGTGTACTCTGATCAGGAATCTTGCTTGGTTCCTGGGTTGATGCTCAACCATTGAGCCACACCGGTTTGGATGCCTCTTCACACTTTTAATTGCTTTCATTGTTGTTGCAGAAGAAGCCTTTTAGTTTGATGTAGTCCTACTTTTCTGTTTGCTTATGTTGCTTGGGCTTTTGGTGTCATATCTAGGAAGTTATTGCCAGAACCAGTGTTCTGTATCTTGCACTTTCTTTAGGAGTTTTACAGTTTTAGATCTTATGTGTAAATCTTTAATCCATTTTGAGTTGATTTTTGTATAATCCAGTTTCCCATTTGTTGAAGGGACTGTCCCCAGTGTGTTGTTTTGGCTCACTTGATGAAGATCATTTGACCATATGCCTATAGATTTTTGGCTCTCTGTCCTGTTTCATCAGTCTATATATCTCTCTCTCAGCACCCTACTATTTTGATTACTATAGCTTTGTGATATGTTTTGAAATCAGGAAATGTGAGTCCTCCAAGTTTTTTGTTTTCTCAAGACTGTTTTGGCTATTTAAGGTTGCTTGTAGTTCCATATGATTTTAAGTTTGTTTTTCTTATTACTGTAAAAAAAATACCATTGGTAGGAATACATTGAATCTGTAGATTACTTTGGGTAGTATGGACATTTGAACAATATTGTCTTCCAATCCAGGATATCTTTCCTTTTATTTGTGTCTTTAGTTTCTTTTCAACAGTGTTTTGTAGGTGTCAGTATACAGATCTTTAACCTTGTTTGGTTAAGTTTATTCCTACATATATTTTTTTTATTTTTGATGCTATTAAAATGGGATTTATTTCATTTTATCTTTTTGATTGTTTTTTGTTAGTTGTATTAGAAATCCTCCTGATTTTTGTATCTTGACTTTGTATTGTACAACTTTATTGAATACATTTATTAGTTCTTATTTTTATATGTGTAATCTTTAGAGTTTTCTACATATAAGATCATGTCATCTGTGAATGGAGAACCTTTTATTTCTTTCTATTTTGGATGCCTTTTATTTCTTATCGAATTGCTTTTGATAGAATGTACAGTACTGTTTTGAATAAAAAGCAGTATGATCCTTTTAATGTGTTCTTGAATTTGTTTCTCTAGTATTTTGTTGAGGATTTTGCATTTATACCCATCAGGGATATTATTCAAGGACTTTTGAGATGAGTTACATCATTATATCCCAGTCTGATTTTTTATAAATGTTAACAAAGTGTTTTCATGTCAGTTATTCCTTACATGAAATGACATTTGTTTATTGCAGTCTCTCTTTTAGGTGGATAGACCATTATATTCTAATATTATTATGAAGATGCTGGACGCAGATGGAATTGCACATGATTACATAATAACTCATTATTATTATCAATAATAATTAATACTTGTATACCAGATATTGTTTCAGGCACTCTTCTGAGTGTCTTACATATATTTATTTAATCTTCACAACAACTTACTGCATTAACCACATGTTAGAGATGAAAAAAATGTTGAATAATAAGTAGTAGTAGAGCTTACTATTTATCTGGCTTTTAATCCAGACCATATGATTCCTAAATCTGCTTTGTTAACTGTTCAGTGTGTTGCCACTTACAATTAACTAGGAGGGTGTCAATTTAATTTAAAACTTTGACCTGACCTGCTATTTTGTTACCTTTGAAACTAGATAACCTTGCATTCATTCATTCATTTAAAAAAAATTTTTTTATTGATTTTTAGAGAAAGTGGGAGAGAGAAAGAAAAACATCAATGTGAGGGAAACATCGATCAGTTGCCTTCCATATGTGCCCCAACTAGAGATTGAGCCTCCAACCTTTTTGGTGTTCAGGACGGCACTCGTACTAACTGAGCCACCTGGCCCGGCTGAAATCAATGAGTTTTAAAAAGAAATAAACTTCTTGAGCTTTGAGGCACCTATTCTTTCCACAGGTCAATGTTTTCTGTATTAAAGCTTGTTTAAATGAGGGATCTATCAACTAGTAGCATATCTAATCTAAAAAAGAGTAATATTAAAATTGACTATTTCTACGGGACGCCTAAGCCTCTCCCACCAGCCGATCAGAGCAGCTGTATGCAAATTAACCCAGCCAAGATGGAGGCCGGCAGTCACGGAGCTAGAGTAAACAGCAGGCTTCGGTTGCACCAGCAGTAAACTGTCTGCCAGCTGGCTGGGCCTCTCTGTGCTCCAGGCAACATATTTACAACATTATTTCAATTATAGAAGTCTCGGAGCTGAAGCAAACATCAGGCTTCCCTTGCACCAGTGATGGAGGAAACTCTGCCTAGGCCGGCTGGGCACGTCTACTAAGGCAACATTCTTTCAATTATAGAAGCCACGGAGCTGAAGCAGACAGGAAGCTTCGTTACCTGCCTGTGCCTCGGCTTAAAGGAACAGTGTATCAATTATAAAAGATAAACCCCAAAAACCTGCTTCCAGCCAGCCTTGCTGGGACATTGGGTCAGTGGGAGCTGTGGGTAGCCTGAAAACAGCCCTCAGGCCCGCACTCAGGCTGGCCACACCCCAGTGGGGTGAGGGTCCCCAGTGGGGTGAGGGTCCCCACTGGGGGGCTTGGCCAGCCTGCAAACAGCCATCAGGCCCTCACCCAGGGTGACCAGGCACGCCAGCAGGTGGACATCCCCAGAGGGTTCCCAGACTGCGAGAGGGCACAGGCCCGGCTGAGGCACCTCCCGAGTGCACAAATTTTTGTTTACCAGGCCCCTAGTAGATTATATGGTGGATGCTTGAGTGCCTATGTTGTTGCACCTCAAGAGGCCTAATTAAGTCATTGTGTGAGTACATAAACTGCTTTAGATTACTAATGCATCATCACTTTATATAAATATGTAAGAATAACAGGTCTGTTTATAAATGAGAGACTTTCTACTTCATGTAAGTTTCACAGTAGAATTTCTTTTAGCATTAAGATTTTCTAATACATTTAATATATGAATCAATTTAAACTTTATCTTTTAAAACCAGTTCTTACCCTGGCTGATGTGCATTGTTCGTTGGTTGGGCATTGTCCTGTGCACTGAAAGGTGGCCGACTTGCTTCCCAGTCATGTTATGCGTCCAGATTGCAGACTCAGTTTTACATAGGGGACATGTAGGAAGCAGCAGATGATCCTCTCCTTTCCTCTTTCTCTCTCTCTCTCTCTCAAAAAAAATTCAATTAAAAAATCTTAAAAAGCAAACAATTCTTGTGGAGTTTACACTGCAATCTTGATGTTATAACATTATTTTGAAGATATTTGTATAAAAAGATAACTTTGTATAATGCTTAATTCCAGTTATGTTAGTTCATTGCAGCTTGTAAGGGAAGATGGGTGATTTTTTTATGTAGATTTTTTTAGCCAATCTTGAAGTATGTTTCTCCTCTTGTACTCTTATTTTTTCATATTGGTACTGAAAATATGTAAATTATCACACTTAATAATCTTTTATGAGGTTAAAACCATTTATTTGAAGGTTAAAGGACAAAATTTAACATCATTTATAAAGGACGGATTAAACGTTGGTCTTTGTGTAACCAGTCTCTTTTGAAAGAATTGATATGTTCATTTTATACAGATTTTATCCTATGGATTTGATTATACAGGTTCACAGTTCTTTATTCTGAAATAAAGAATGTTAAACTGAAAATTTTTTCATTGTTTATAGTAAGTTGACTTGCCAGAAAACTACTCTAAATTGAGTTGGGGCAGTATCCTACTTAATGTAAATGTGTATGCATTTTGCTGCAGAAATCATGGATGTTATTACATAGTACTGCTTTAGACCTCACTGTGCTTTGTAACATGAGGCATATGTACAGTATTTACCTTTAGAAAATTTGAAAACTTTTGAATGATAGTACTGATCTGATCCTGACAGTTTTCACTTAAATGAATATGGGTCTTTATCACTTGTGCTGCCCGATTTCCATGGTTGGAAGAATGTGGGACATGAATCGGTAGCATAAGGAATAAAGAACATATTGAATTAATTATATTGATTAATAAGTTAGCACAGGCCTGGCAAGAGGTTCTTTCTTCTCTTGGTAATAGTTGTCCTCTACAACACTGATTGTCAATTTCATGGGAGAATCTCACAGTGACTCCATGTCTGCCATAGGCATGGGTACATAGTGGGAATATGAGCTAGATACTGTATCTGCTCTGTCTAGGGCAGTGGTTGCCAACCAGTGGTCCACAGACCACTCGTGGTCCATGAGGTCCAAAAGGTTGGTAATCACTGGTCTATGGTATGTGTTTATTCGTTTAAATTATTATGATTTTTATTTTATGAAATGAGACAATTTCATAAGGATGCAAAATATGGAAACAATTGACCTTTTTCTCATTTCTATAGTCTCCTACAAAAGCTGTGTATAATGCCAGACATTGGAACCATCCAGACTCAGAAGAACTACCTGGCCCACCAGTAGTGAAACCTCAGCCTGTTACAGTAAGTGAGCTGTACTTCTAATTTCATGTTTGTTTGGCTATCTTTATTCATAATTTGGATGTCTCTGACTCCTTTTTACCAGTTTATTTTGGACTTCTTAACTAAAATTTAGTGGCTTCCTAATAAAAATTTAGTTTAATTCATTGGAAAAGTGAGGATTGTAGATGGGATTACAGAAATTCTGGTCCTACTAGGTTATAAATTAAAGCCTTAAAATTTTTTTTTACTTCTGACCCACATTTTATGGAATTACTAGAGGCCCAGTGCACGAAATTCATGCATGGGTGTGGTTCCTGGGCCTGGTCGGTGATCAAAGCGCAAGCTGATCAAAGCACAAGCATCGGGTGTGGAAGGGCAGGTCCCAGCTGACCTCTGGGCACTGAGCAGCACCTGAGTCCCCAGTCTCTGCATGCCCCCCTCCGCCTGAGAGCATTGGGCCCCTGCCCTGCTCCCTCAGTGCCTGGGAGCCAAGCAGCAGCCCTTTTGCCCTAGTTGCCATCTGTAGGGTGATCAGCAGGGCGATTGGACCCCGCTTGCACCTACGTTGGCCTGGCGCCACTTACTTGCTCCACCATCTCACCATGGTCCTGCTCTCATCAAGGCCCATCGGGGCTGGCAGTGCCGTCACTGCTCCCCACTGCCAGCGCCATGTTGCCAATGCCCACCATGTTTTACGCCATCCCCTGGTGGTCAGCTCATGTCATAGGGAGCGGTCGAATTCTTGGTCAAGGGAACAATTTGCATATTAGGCTTTTATTGGATAGGATAGGATAGGATAGGATAGGGGTCAGTTTTAAAGGGCAAATTAGTCTGTATTAGAAATTTGTATTTAGAGTTGTGGTATAAATTACATCCTACATAGATGATAAAGTGGCTTTGAGTGGTTAATTCACTTTTTAGAAAACTTTCCTGCATTCCAGTAATTCAATTCAGAACATATTTGAAAAACAATATTTCTAGATCCGTGAATCCTAACAGAGGGGCAATTTGATTTTTAAGGGGGGCAATTCAAGATTGAATTATTAACTGAATTTTTTGCATTTCTTATTGTTCTAGGGGCCTCATGTACAGTATATAAATATATATTGTGACAAATTTATGCATTTCAGTTCTCTATTATATGGTTTGAAACTTGCTATTTTTTTCATATCACTTCATATTATTATTATTAACAATTTCTTTGTGATATCTTCCTCAGTACTTCAGCTATCTTTTTGTTCTTTTATTTTTTTTCTTTCATGAATACCGTGTTCTTTGGAAGCTTGTTTTAACCAAGTTAATGACCTTTTAGGCTTCCTCCATGTGAACAGTTCAGTTTTTTAATATTAAGAATTATATGTCACAGGGGCATCAGGATTTTAGAGATGCTTAGGTGGGTCATGGCTGTTCTAGATAATGGTAACTCCTCAGTCATCTGGAGCTATCAAGGAGTGAGTTTTTTATAACAACAAAAATTAGCCAAAGAGATCTTTCTAAAATATAATGTACTAGAGGCCCGGTGCGTGAAATCTGTGCCATGGGAGCGGGGAGGTCCCTCAGCCTGGCCTGCACCCTCTCACAGTCCAGGACGCCTTGGGGAATGTAATAGTGCGCCAGTGGCAGGCAGCCAGAGAAGAGCCCAAGTCGGAGCTCGGCGCCACACTGCTCACGTTCATCTTGTCCCGCTACTCCTGCTGCCAGCCCTGAGCCCAACTTCTGACTGAACGACGCTCTCTCTGTGGGAGCACACTGACCACCAGGAGGCAGCTCCTGCATTGAGCATCTGCCCCCTAGTGGTCAGTGCACATCATAATGACTGGTCGTTTTGCACATTCTGCCTTAAGGGTCACTTAGGCTTTTATTATATACACTAGAGGCCCGGTGCACAAAAATTTGTGCACTCGGGGGTCCCTCAGCCCAGCCTGTGCCCGCCCAACCTGCGGACTGCCACCCGAACATCGCGCCCCACCCACCCCACACACACCACCCGCCACCCACTGATCCCGCCCACCCAGTCCCACAACACCCGCCACCCGCTGATCATGCTCCCCACCCGCCACCCTCCAATCGCCCGCCCACCCCCACACCACCCACCAATCGCCTGCCCACCCCGACCCCGCTCACCCTGAGCCTGCACTGCACTGGCCTCCAGGGCTGCCGGCCTCCATCTTGGCTGAGTTAATTTGCATACAGCCATTCTGATCGGCTGGTGGGCGTGGCTTTGCGTCCCAAAGAAACGGTCAATTTCAATATTACACTTTTATTAGTTTAGATAATTAGTTCCCTCTCTCCTTAAGTTGAATACGTTAAACTTCTTTTACTAGTATAAAGTCATCATTGTACATATTAGTAATTATATGCTGTGCTCTTATTTTGGCTATTTATTTCTACCCTAAAGTACAGCTTTCTGTACTTTAAAAATTCTTTTATCTATCTGTTACAGTTTTTCTATTTCATCTCTAGCTTCTTATAAATGCTATTTATATATGGAATTGTGGTTCTTTATTCCTCCTAATAGTCCTAGACACAAATAGTAGATTGTGTGCAATGTAAGTTTAAGGAAGAACAGCAGGAATTCCTGAGTGGTTCTTTTGTAAGTAAAACATACATTAATTTTACCTAGTAGTAAATGGAATTTTTAAATGTACCTTATGACCTTTCATGTCCCTTCTGACCCACCTTTTTTTCTTAAGCTAAATTTTCTAGGTAGAGGACATGTTACTATTTATATGTATGTGTATATTTTTTAGAATAACTAACTTAATACCATTTTTAATAGGTGAGACTGTCTTCAAAGGAACCAAATCAAAAAGATGATGGAGTTTTTAAGGCTCCTGCACCACCACCCAAAGTGATAAAAACTGTGACAATACCTACTCAACCCTACCAAGATATAGTTACCACACTAAAATGTAGAAAAGAAGACAAAGAAGTAAGCAGTCCTATAGTTTTTCTATGTATGGGTAGGTTTTTGTGTTTAACATTGAGCATTTTAGTATCAAACAAATCCAGTACACTGCTATTCACAGCTTTGAGTCATGAACTTACCGTGTCCTAGTACTACCAGTGTTTTAAAAGCAGCTTTCAGTGGCCATGTAATAAATAATTTTATACACTTTTAAAGACAGTACAGCAAGCCTATAGATTTAACTAAATATACCAGTTCATGGTTACAAAAGAGATGGACTTATTTTCTTGGCAGTTATATACTGTTGTTCAGCACGTGAAGCACTTCAATGATGTGGTGGAATTTGGTGAAAATCAAGAGTTCACTGATGACATTGAGTATTTGTTAAGTGGCTTAAAGAGCACTCAGCCTCTAAACACACGTTGCCTTAGGTAAGCTCTTATTTTTACATTTGATAATTGTATGCATGCTGTGTATCTATAGCTCATCATAGGTTTTCAAATAGATAGAGCTAAAAATTTGTGATTTTGTTACCATGGATGTAGTTTATAGTCTGTTATAATATGTTAAAATGTGATGGATTTCTTATAAGGGATTTGATTCTATGGAGAAAGGAAAGTTGGATGTTTATATCCTTTTAGAATAATGTAGGCTTCAGTTTCCAGATTCTTGAAAGAAGTGTTATGCTTAAGAATACCTAAGTTCTTCTACAGCCCAATATTTTAAACATGCAAGTAGTAAATTTGATAAATTTAAGCATGTTTTAATTTGGATAATCTGCATACTATAGTAGAGGCTCAGTGCACAGATTCATGCACCAGTGCGGTCCCTCAACCTCACCTGTGCCCTCTCGCAATCCAGGACCCCTCAGGGGATATAGTATTGCTAGAAGTGGCAGGCGGCCAGGGAGGAGTCCCAAACCTGGGTCAGGCGCCACACCACTCCTTCTGCCCTTGCCACCTCTTGGTAGCACTGCCATGGAGGCGGGAGAGCCTCGTGCCACTGCAGCTGCACTTTCCAGCCATGAGCCCAGTGTCTGCCGCCTGTCAGTCAGCTGAGTGGCGCTCCCACTGTGGGAGTGCACTGACCACCAGGGGACAGCTCCTCCATTAAGTGTCTGCCCCCTGGTGGTCAGAGCATGTCATAGCGACTGGAGCAGTCACTTCGGCTTTTTTATATATACTAGACACCCGGTGCACAAAATTCGTGCACAGCGGGCATGCCCCCAGCCCATCCTACACCCTCTCCAATGCCGGGGATGTCCGACTGCCGGTTTAGGCCCAATCCTGGATATTAGACCTAAACTGGCAGTCGGACATCCCTCTCACAATCCTGGCCCACTGGCTCCTAACCACTCACCTGCCTCCTTGCCTGCCTGATCACCCCTAACTGCCCCCTTGTCATCCTGATCACCCCTAACCGCCTCTGCCTGCTGGCCTGATAGCCACTCACTATACCTCCTTACCCCCCTTTCTGGCCTGGTTGCCCCACACAGCCTGCTACTCAGTTGTTTGGTCGTCCCTTACCCCCCTGCCGGCCTGATCTCCCCATGCAGCTTGTTCAGTTGTCTGTTCGGTTGCAATGGTCACTTAGGCTTTTATATAGATAGACTAGAGGCCTGATGCACGGCAGGGGTGGGAGAGCGTGTGACTCAACCAGAAACTGGGCTCGCTGATTATTAGGAGGGGGGCCAATCTAGGGCCAGGCCAGGCCAGCTGGGGGAGGGGCTGTGGGAGGTTGAGGCACTATGGTCACACCCCATCCAGCCTATATGGAGGCTCTGGGATCACGCCGCTCCTGTACCCCCTACCTCAGTGGAGGCGTGGGACCAGGTCAATGCTGCTGCCTCTGCGGAAGGGGCGGGACTGTGCAGCCTCCTCTCCTGCCGCCTCTGTGGAAGGGGCTGTGGTGCTGGGACCTCTGGGTGGCTTTTCCCGGGCCAGCCACAAGTGCCCAGAACCCTGGGTGGCTTTGCCCGGGCCCTGGCTTTGTCAGGAAGGATGTCCAAAATGACGCCCAGAAGACATCTGGTATATCCAGTCTAATTAGCATACTACCCTTTTATTAATGTGGAGTAGAGGCCCAGTGCACAAAATTTGTGCACTGGTAGGGTCCCTAGCCACTATTGGCTGCTGGCTACCAGCTGGGTACTCCCTCCCTTTCCCCGGCTGCCTGCTGCCTCCACCGCTGCAGTCGGGGACCTCTCTCCCTTCCCCCGGCCAGCCCCATTTCCTGGTCAAACTCCTAGACAACTTCCAGTCAAGGGGACAATTTGTATACTGCTCTTTTATTATATAGGATTGAATATTTTGATTTGATTGAATTATCCAGTCAATCAGAATATATTCAATCAAATACAAAATTCATGTATTAGAGTCATAATGAAAAGTAACTGAGACTTTTTGCTTTTCATGGTAGTAAGTACTGTAAGAAATGAACTAAAGATGATCATTTGTTATTTATATAGTTTAATATAACATACCTAATCACATATATATTAGTAAATTTTTAATAATCTGGTTTACCCATGCTGTTTATATTGTGATCTGTACAGGCAAAGCTTTGACATCCTATCCCATGTCCTTGTTTTGGTACTGTGCAAACAAAATACTAATGCACTAGCTATTTTTAGTCTCCCTAACTAGTCTGTTTTTCTTCTAGTGTTATTAGCTTGGCTACGAAATGTGCCATGCCCAGTTTTCGAATGCACCTGAGAGCACACGGAATGGTAGCAATGGTCTTTAAAACCTTGGATGATTCCCAGCACCATCAGGTAGTTTTAAGTTTCTGGGTTTGAGAAGCATTATTTAAAAATTCTAGTCTGTTTGGTTGTTGGCAAATATCTTTATGTATATTCAGATATAAGTATTTCCTAAACGTTGGTTGAGTGTTATTTGCTAAATATAGAGCTTCATGCTAGAAGTTTTTGCGTAATCATTATTTTCTTAGGACATTTTTTTGTCTGCTCAGTTTATACTGTTTACACATTATTCAGGCCCTCATCGGTTTTCCCAGTGGTCAAAGCGGTTAAAGTGTCGCAGACTTGATTCTGGTCAAGGGCATGTACCTTGGTTGCATCCTAAGCCCCAGATGCCCGTGGGAGGCTACCAATGGATGTGTCTCTCGCATTGATATGTCTCTCTCTCTCTCTCTCTCTCTCTCTCTCTCTCTCTTTCTCTCTCTCTCTCTCCCTTCTTTCCTTCCTTCCTTCCTTCCTTCCTTCCTTCCTTCCTTCCTTCCTTCCTTCCTTCCTTCCTTTCTAAGAATTAATGGGGAAAAAATATCCTCAGGTGAGGATTAACAAAAAACACACAACATTATTCAGTTATAGCATACTGGATACCCCATCACAAACAATTCCGTTCTCTGCCAAGTTGTTCACAGAAAAAATGTCTCAGTTGTCAACCAAACTTCAGTTTTCGACCTGACTGACAGTCCTTTCAGGCTGCTACTGCAGCATGACAAAAAGTGTCTCTCAGGCAACAAAGGAGAGAATGCTTTTGTTGCTGGCAAAATCAGACTAATGATCAGCACAATTTTAAAACATAAAGAGACCATCAAGATTTCCTAACATTACTAAGGATGCAAAGAAACAATGATCACAGACAATTGAAGAAGTAAAGAAAAAACTTGTTGATTTGGGTAAATGAAAAGCAGTTAGCCTGTGATAGCCATTTTGGCAGTGATATATAAACAAGCAAAGACTCATGCAGATCTGAAAGACATCCCTGGACTGAATGCTAAAAGTGATTCGTTTAAGATGGTTTCATAAATTTAAGAAAAGAAGTATTGCCCTAGCCAGTTTAGCTCAGTGGATAAAGCATCGGCCTGCAGACTAAAGGGTCCCCAGGTTCCATTCCAGTCAAGGGCAAGTACTGCTGGGGCTTGTGCAGGAGGAAACCAATCGATGTGCTTCTCTCATACCGCTATTTTTTTCTGTCTTTCCCTCTCTTCCACTCTCTCTAAAAATCAATGGAAAATTATCCTCAGTGTGAGGATTAAAAAAAAAAAAGATGTGTTTATAAATTAAACAGTACATTAGACATGCACTGTATATAAGAAAGGTTAAAGCAGGGAATCATTTGGGTTATGATTAATTCAATTTACATTATTTCTAATTAAAAAAAATGATTGTTTTCAAACAAATCTCTTTTCAAACAGACTTCTGGTTCCATAGTATTTAATTCTATAAGTATTGATTTCCTCTAACCAGAAAGTGCTAGAAAAAAATATTTTACTAGTCTTTGCTATTAGTAGCATGACAAAAAAGGTTTTGAACTTTTTTAAAGAGCATTTTGTCTGGATGTTGAATTGGGACATAGCTCATTGTGAAAAAGAATTTCTCATTTTCATTTTGACTTGACATTTCCTCTTAAAAATATGTGATAAAAGTCAGGTTTACCATTTTTAAATTATTTTCTTAGGACATTATTTCCTCTGATTTAAAAATAATCATTGTTAATTATTTTAGTGGTATTTTGAGATGACTTTATTGTATTTTTGTTCAGGGAAATTATGTTTCAAATGCAGAATAGGGGAGACACGCTGAATCTTCCGAAACTGAAAGCATTGTACTTACCCTAACTCTTGTGAGGAAAACTCCAATATTAAGTTGTAGCAGATACAGAATGAGGGGGAAGAGAAGAGACCTGTTAATTTGTTTTGTTATGCAGTTACTAGGAGCCCTGTGCACGAATTTGTGCACTTCGAAAGGAACTGTGGGCCACTAGGTTGCAGTGGGCACTGGGTGGGTCTCGGCCCATTCTCTGCACCCTTGTCTGGCCCCTTGCGCCACAGCCCCTGGTTCCCTGTCTGCCAGCAGCCTGGCTCCCGCCACCGCTGCTCCCACGCACTGATGGCACTGGCCCCCGCTCGCACCCACTGAAAGCGCAGAGCAATTGGGGCTGGTGCCAGCAGCAGGTGCAAGCAGTGGCTGCTGCCCCCATCCCCCCACAGGAGCAAGGGGAGATGAAGAAGCCCTCAGGGGCAATCGGGGCCGACAGCCACCTCTCACACCTGCTGACGCCGGTGCCAATGGTGCCAGCACCGGCAGTAGATGCAAGCTGTGGGTGGGACTGTGGTGTGCAGGAGCAAAGGATTTTCAGTAACCACCAGAGGCTTACCCTGATGACAGCACCTGGCACCCTGCTTTGGTCTGGCGCCCCCGATCACCTCCACCATCTTGCTGCGGCCAATGCCCACCCTGTTCCGCGCACATCCTCTGGTGGTCAGTGCATGTCATAGCAGCCAATTGGTTGTTCCACCATTCAATCTATTTGCATAGTAGGGTTTTATATATATAGATTTAAATAAGAGGGCGAAGGCATTAATATGTGTTCTTGGGGGCATTGGACTCCCAAAGGCTATACTGTGTCATCCTAATCTCCAAAATTAATTTTTTGTGTAAGCATTTAATAAGTCACTTAGTCTGAAATCTCTTTACTTTGGGGGATTTAAAGTTTAAATGTTTACATAGTTAATTGTGTTTCTATGCATTGAAATAAGTGTAATACATTATATCTTATATGTTGCATATGTTGCAATAACGCTCACCTAAACTATATCTCTTTGATTACTTACAGGTTTTAGTACCTATTATAAGCAAAGTGCCAGCAATTTTATTTTTAAATACTTGGTTCAGCCAGACCTAATTGGTTTATTTTAAAGAAATGAGTCTAATTGTGTTTATTTGGGCATTTTAGCTTTATGTATTGACACAAACATGGCTGTGTTTATTTTACAGAAAAACGAAGCTAAGTTTCTGGTACAGATTTTAAAACACATTGACTTTAAAAAATGTTTTTATTGGTTTTTAGAGAGAGGGGAAGGGTGAGAAGTAGATAGAAACATTGATGAGAGAGAAACATCGATGGCTGCCTTCTGCAGGCCCCCAACTGAGGATTGACCTCAAAACCCCGGGTGTGTGCCCTTACCAGGAATTGAACCAGTGACCTCTTTAATTCATGGGTTTATGCTCAATCACTGAGCCACTGGGCACAGATTATTGATTTTATTTATTGAAATTTGTTTCTTGAATTTTGACTTTATCTACTTAATAATAAAGAATGATAGTGAAGTGTACTGTAAAATAGGATTACATAGAGCTGGAAAAAAATGTACTGTAAACTTCTTATTAAACATGGACTAGCCAAAGAAATATGTACTTTCACTTATTTTCCCGCTTTGGAGCATTCATGTAGAGAGGTCTTCAGAAAGCACAACTTCATGCATCAGTACTTTGTTTATTTAATCCTCATTTCTATAGAATATTTTAAGGGGTGGGGGTTTCAATGAGTAAAACATTTTCAAGGTTTCCACCATGTGAATAAATGTCAAAATGGTCTTATTTCCTGAAATTGCCACTAATTGATTACATAATTTTATTTATTTTTTTGTCCATTGAAGAATCTGTCCCTTTGTACAGCTGCCCTCATGTACATATTGAGTAGAGATCGTTTGAACATGGATCTTGATAGAGCTAGTCTAGACCTAATGATTCGACTTCTAGAACTGGAACAAGATGCTTCTTCAGCTAAGCTACTGAATGAAAAAGACATGAACAAAATCAAGGAGAAAATTCGAAGGCTCTGTGAAACTGTACACAACAAGCATCTTGATCTAGAAAATATAACGGTGGGTTCCTTCCTTCTTTTCATTATAAAATGAAAATTACTTCCAGAAAGTTTTTAGTCATAGCAAGTGTGTGACTTTGGACAAATCATTTAGCCTCTTGGTTTATAATACAGCAGATTTTCCAAAAGGTTCAGTTCTGAGCATATTTCTTTTCCCTGTCTGAAATTCCTAAACTAGCCCATCTACATTTAGTTTTTTTGCCAGTAAAATTTTTATTGCATTTTGCCTAATTCTTTTCTCTCTTTTTAAAAAAAGAGAGAAAATTCTTTTCCCTCTCTCTTTATTGTTAAAAGTTTTACATACGTCGCCTCCTTTTTCCCCCACTGACCTCTCCCCCCCACTACTGCCCTCCAGCACATTAATTCTTTTCTCTTGAAAATTTTTTTTTTTTATGTAGAAATTACTTTTAAGCAATTAGGAATTTGAATTCTTATTCTCTGTGAGTTTTGGCAATAAGAATTAAGAGATTTTTACAAGGTCATTTTCTCTTTTTTTTTAATGTTTTCCTTTTTTTAAAATTATTTTTTGTTGTTAATTCTCACCTGAGATATTTTTTCATTGATTTTTAGTGACAGTGGAAGAGAGAGGGAAAGACGAAAGAGAAACATCCATGTAAGAGAAGCACATCGCTTGGTTGCCTCCTGCACGAGCCCTCACCACGGCCCATGCCGGGGAGGAGCTTGCAACCAAGGTACATGCCCTTGACCAGAATCGAACCCAGGACCATTTGGTCTGCAGGCCGACACTCTATCCACTGGGCCAAACGGGCTAGGGCTGCAAGGTCATTTTCAATGAGCATTCACTCATTCTAGAGCGTGTCAGGGTGTCCCATTAACTGCTACCCTTACGCTCAACACGATTCTCCAAGTTTAAAATGACTGTTGTTTTTTGGTTAATTCCAGTTCTTTTTTTATTTGTCTTTTTCACTTATATAATCCATAATACTCCTCAAGATACTAGGCCAGTAGAAAATAATTCGCCTTGTCATTTAGAAAAAATAAAGTTATTTGTTTATATTTAACTTGGCTTTCAGGCATTTCAACATCAAATCTACATAGACAGTGTTTTTGTCCAACTGCTTACTAAACTGAAGATTGCAGCAATTGCCTCAAAAATTGTTGAGCTAGCCAGCTGTGACTTAGGGATATTGCTCTATTTGGTGAAGGTAGAGTATGGAATTTGAATAAAGTGGGGGTTGAGAAGAGAAAGCAAGTTAACATTAAAAGGCAGGATACAACATTGACATATGTACTACTAAATAGTACTTTCATGCATTAAAGTTAGACAAAAAATTGTTTTATGCTCAGATAGTGGATAAACAATCCCTCTACCTCACCAAACTATTTTTATACTACTTGTAAAAAAAAATGTATTTGTAATTTTTATTTATTTTTTCATATTTTATAATATATACAAACTTTTAATTATATAAAGAATAAATTTGAGCCTATAATTTTTATTTGCTGCATACCTTTATGTGTTTGTTCTGGCTCCCATATTTTTCAATATTAAATTCTTTCCAGGTATTTGGTATTAAATAATATGATAAACTTGTTTATTGAATTTCCTCCATGGTTTGTTGAATTTATTAGGGTGATAAATACCAGCATAATAATTTTCTTATATTGTGTTAAGTAGTTTACTCACATGATTAAAACCAGAACAGAGTTGCTAATTTTAGAATATCTTTGTTTCTCTCTTAATATCTGTTTGTTTTAAATCTTAAGTAGACCTTGTTTGTACATTGACTGTCCCTCTATGCATAAGTTTTGTTTTATTAATTGCTTAATTTCTTCCTCAAAATATACTGCTACTCCTGATGTGCCCTGGAAAGATAATTTAAAATATTAATATTATAGTGTTTTCAGATATAATTTAAATAACAGAGTTAACAGTAGCTGAATATAATATTCTGATTAATGATTTGTCTGTGCTTTAACTCTGAGGACTATTTCAGTTTTCAAGTAAAATGTTTGGATTGTGTAGGCTGTGTTAAAATGCTATCATATAATATATTGAAAATAGCCTAAAATATCCACAGTCCTTTTTATGCCAATAGAAGTAAATGATAAAGTCCCTTTTTAACATAAAAACTTACCAGCTTTTGCCATATTAACATCAAATTACTGTCCCCTTTCTTCCTAAAAAAGAAAATCTCATTAGGCTTCAGATTCACCACGTTACTCATGAGCCTAATATACCGAAACCAATCTCATTAAATTACTCTTTCAATGACTTAGACTGGGAATGGGGAGGATGGGTCTGTTTCTGTAGCATTGAATTCAGTTCTATATTTTCATCTTGACATCAGCTTTGTTAGAGATTAGACTATAAAATGTTCTAGATCTCTTCTAAATCTGTAACACTGAGAATTGATGGGAAGATGTGTTTTTTGCATTTTTAAATACCCAATTTATATTCAGTTCCAATTGGTCAGGAGGACTTAATGTAAACTTGCAAATTACCAAGGAAAGAAGGTTTGAGAAGAAAACCAGGTCTTTTTAGCTTTGCTAATTAAACCATTTCTTTTGTTATGCTGAAGTTCCTATTGCAACAAGAATCAGACTGCTCTTTGGTGGGGGGATAACTATATGCTTTTAGAATGAAATACAGTAGAAAAGAAAAATAATAATTAAAGGCAAATAAAGATAAAGAAAAACTTGTCTTGTTGTAAATATGACTTACTGTTCTGTGCTTCCTTTAGTGGTGGTCCTATATATAGTTTTGTCATGGGAGCCAGACAGTAGGTATCCAAGCTGCTAACCCTGCAGTGTGAAGTTTAAGTCTGGTAAATCTGAAACGCTTCTAAGAAAGTATATGTAACAATAAGCAAAAAAATAAGCAACCTAGCAGGTAATAAGGAAAGAAGAATTGACCAGAGAAACAGTATGTGAAAAGATGCTGACGTTTACTGTAATTAGAACAGCACAGACTAAAGCAATAACGTACAGTTTTTTACCCTCAGGGAAAAAATGTAAAGGATAAGCTTTTAAGGATTCAGAACAACTGACACGCCCACACTTTGCTCCTAGAGTGTTACTTGTTTTAGCCTTCCTCGTAAATTAATCTGAGATATATTGATTGACAGTTAAAGTATAGGCACCCTTTAATTCAACACTCCCACTCTTGAGCATCTATACCTTGGAAATAACCCCAGTATCTATTTCATTGAACTTATAAATGAGACTGTACTTCCATGAAAGCAAACCAATGGTTAAAACCATTTCTTCAACAGATAGACTATTCAGATAAAAATTAAAATCACTTCAGTTTTACTTTGAAAAGCACTTAACTACATTATAAATAATAGTATGTGGTTGAGCATCGTCCATACATTGAAAGGGCCCTGGTTCCATTCCCTGTCAGGGCACATGGCCAGGTTGTGGTTTGCTCCCTGGTCTGGTGCATGTGGGAGATAAACGATAGATGTTTCTTTCTCTCCTCCCTTTCTCTCTCATATCAGTAAAAAAAATTTAAAAAAAGAAAAAGAATACAGTGAACGTTATGGGCTGGTAGCATGCAGTGAACTTTTCTGAAGAAAACCTCTGAAAGTGTTGCCTCAAAATCATTGGTAAAGTAAAAATTCATTAATGGTACTTCTGATTTTTAGACTGGGCATTTAGCTATGGAGACGTTACTATCCCTTACTTCTAAACGAGCAGGAGACTGGTTTAAAGAAGAGCTCCGGCTTTTGGGTGGTCTGGATCATATTGTAGATAAAGGTATGATACATACACACATATCATTTTTATATATTTAAAAGCATGAAAAAATATTGACATTTCGAAAATAATTTCATCACTTGAAGAGATCTGTTCTTTTAGTAGATTTTGCAAATCTCTTTCATAGGAAATGCCATTAATGCTTTGAAAGTAATGGAAAGTAATTGGGAAGTAATGGAAAGGAAATAATTACAATAAATTAGAGTCTCATACATTTCAACATCTCATAATTTAAAACTTAGAGTAATTCATGTCAGAGAGGTTCCAGCATATCCACAGCATGTGCACAGTTGGCTTTTAATTTTGTCAAGGGGGCAGGTACTGAGGTGCTGAGACGTGCTAATTGGTACACATCCATTTCTTTTTTCCTAGTGAAAGAATGTGTGGATCATCTCAGTAGAGATGAGGATGAAGAGAAACTCGTAGCCTCATTATGGGGAGCAGAGAGGTGTTTACGAGTTCTAGAAAGTGTAAGTATAGACAACTGTTTAGAGAAAATTATTTAATCCTAATCGTGACTGTATGAGACGACCAAATAATTTATATTGTGTATCTGTAGAGTTTCACTTTTTAAAAAGTCCAAATTGTAATTGTGATGCATTCTTTGAGCAACCAGTGTTAATGAACAGGTTAAATGAACAATTTAGTCTTTTAAGAATATGTATATTGCTGCTCCATACAAAACCTTGCATGTCAGTTTTGTTTATATTGCCAAATGTCATTGTTCTTTCCTTAATGTGGAATTCTGCTTACATATAGGGTGTCCAAAAACGCTATTCACACACTTTGAATAATTATAAAGGCAGTGCTTGTTAAAGTACATTTCATTTTCAAAAGTGAACTATCAGCTATTAAAGTATGTACACATTGTTTTGGGACACCCTTTATGTTAACTTGTTTAGGGAAAATGATAGTAAGAAGCAGTCAGGTGTTTGTTTTTTTAATTAATAAGGATTTTTTTAATATTTGGTGTTGAAGAATGGTACTGTTGAACTGTGTGTTATAATAAGTATATTTGTTCTTTGCCTTTAATGAATAACTTAACCTGTTCAGAGAAATTATGCTGCCAGTGAGTTCAGGATGCATGGATTGTGTATTGATCAGATTGGAGTAGCCAGGTGCTTCTTTTTTTAAATATATTTTATTGATTTTTTACAGAGAGGACGGGAGAGGGATAGAGAATTAGAAACATCGATGAGAGAGAAACATCAATCAGCTGCCTCCTGCATACCCTCCACTGGGGATGTGCCTGCAACCAAGGTATATGCCCTTGACTGGAATCGAACCTGGGACTCCTGAGTCCGCAGCCCAACGCTCTATTCACTGAGCCAAACCAGTCAGGGCAGCCAGGTGCTTTTTGAACCATCTATGGGGAAATAATTTAGTGTAGTTAAAACTTTTTGGCCATGACCAGATAGTTCAGTTGTTAGAGCACCATCCTGATATACCAAGGTTTTGGTTTTGATCTCTGGTCAGGGCACATACAGGAATGACCAGTGAGTGCATAAATAAGTGGAATGACAAATCAGTATTTTTCTCTTCCTCCCCTGACCCTCCCATCAATAAATAAAATCTTTTTAAAAAATTTTGGCATAGTTGAAATTGTTCCTTCTCTGTTCTAGAGTAATAAACAGATACATACAGAGGTGGACAAAACTAGGTTTACAGTTTGTATGGAAATAATCTAAACTAATAAAAGCGAAATATTAAAATTAACCGTTTCTCCGACACAGGGTAAGCCACGCCCACCAGCCAATCAGAGCGGCTGTATGCAAATTAGCCC
>PVJC01025578.1:0-24654 GCA_004026665.1 Murina feae | reverse complement strand
TGGGGGTGATGGGGGGGGAGTTGGGGGTGATTAAGCTGGCAGAGGGTGGCAGTTGGGGGCAACCAGACCAGCAAGGGAGGGGGCAGTAAGGGGTGGGCGGGCAGGCAGGCAGGTGAGTGATTAGGAGCCAGCGGTCCAGGATTGTGAGAGGAATGTCTGAATGCTGGTTTAGACCTGATCCTGGGGATCCCAGATCGGAAAGGGTTCAGGCTGAGCTACAGGGACCCCCGTCCCCCCACCAGTGCATGAATTTTTGGCCTCTAGTATACTTATATGCATAACCCATAGAATTCAGACAGTAGCGTGGTAAGGATCTGAGGGGTGGTAGGGGCTGGACAGAGAGGATTAAAGGAGAGGATGGGAGACATCTGTAATACTGCCAACAATAAAAAAATTAAATAAAAACCTCTACAAATAAGTAAAGTAACTTGTTTCTTTACTTTTTCTTTTTTTCCCTAGACTACCCAAGCCAAGACAACATTTACACCTTCTTGGTGGTTCAGAAACCAGTCTCTGTAGAACCACAAGCAAAGAAAGGAAACATTCTGTCTTTTTCTTAATTAATTTGACTACATAAGATACTTGACTTCCAGGAACTAAAATACAGAGAAGTATTAAAGTCATTATTTTGACATCATTGGACATCCATCACACTGAGGAGTGTGCTTTGTGAAGCTGCCCGGGCAGAGATCTCCTTGGTGCTCATTTATACTTTGGACTGTAAGCATGAGTGAATTCTGGTTGTGTTTCAACTGCTGTATCGCAGAACAGCCTCAGCCTGTAAGTATGAAGTAATATACGCACAGATTGGGTGGGGGCTTAAGAAACACACTGCTGGTGCTCCAGCTGAGAATCAGACCCTCGCTGTAATTGCAGGCAGTTCTAAGTGTCACACTGCTGGTGCGCCAGCTGAGAATCAGACCCTTGCTGTAATTGCAGGCAGTTCTAAGGAGTGTCACAGAGAATAGTTCGATGGGTCTCTGAAAATCCGGTTAAAAAAGGGGGGTGGGTGGGAATAAATTAATGTTTTTTTGAGTAAATGGTGTCATAAGCTGTGATAGATCATTGTACATGAGTGGGAAGGCTATGCTCTTTCCACCAAGTAGATGGCTTCTGGAGGAAGAGTGAGAGGAGGAGGTAAAACAGCTCAGTCAGCCTTGGAAATCAGGGATGCAGGATGTGACAGCCAGACCAGATTGCACTCACATTTTTTTCAATTTACCATCCCATTTTCCTCACAGAAACCCTTGGAGGAAGTTACCATTATCCTTATTTTCCAGTTGAAGTAGATCCAGTTTTTTGCCCAGAGTCATATTAGGTAGTAAGTTGTCTTGGCTGACTTCTTTTTGGCACATGCCCCACTTTTTTGTGCCTTCTAAACTGTGCGCATATTGGTACCTCTACTGAAATCCTGCCCTCCAACCTCCCATTTTCTGTTCACCTAGATCAAAAGTCACCTCTACCAAATCTTCCCCAGATATCTCCTGACTTAGCAAATATTTATCTGCATTCCCACCAGCTCTTTAGTTCATTTTTCTATTACGGCATGGAACTTCTTACATAGTAATAATTGTTCTCTAGTCTCTCCCACCACATTTTTAATTCTATAGGGGCCCTGACCATATTTACTTTGTATCTAAAGGATCAAATCTAATACCTTGGAGAATCTATTACATGCTGGCTGGCTGGCTGAATAAGTGAATTTATGTTTTATTGTTTGTGATCACAAAAAAAGGACAAATGAGGTTTAATCTTTTCTAAGTCTTTCCCTGGGTATGCACAGTCAATTTCTAATTTTTCTCATATATGCAGTTGTTTTTTAATGTCTTAGTCTGTTATATCTAGCTCCCCAAAGGATAGAATATGAAAAATTAAGGATGGAGGGAAGAGGAGAATGGGTTGTTGGCTTTTTAAAAATATACATATTTTTTATTGATTTCGAAGTGAGGAAGGGAGAGAGAGAAACATTAGTGATGAGAGAGAATCATTGATCAACTGTCTCCTGCACGCCCCCTACTGGGGATCAAGCCTGCAACCCAGGCTGTGCCCTGACTTGGAATCAAACCCTGACCTCCTGGTTCCCTGGTTCATGGGTTGATGCTCAAGCACTGAGCCACACCAGTCGGGCAGATGCTAGCTTTTTAAATCCCCTGGAAGTCACTGCAGCCAGACAAGGAGTGGCTTGCAGCAGTGTGGAGAGGTGTTCCAACACTGGCTGCCTATCTCTTCTCTGTGATCAGAAGTGGAGATATTTGGAGGACCGGGTCCTTTTTGATTACTCTGGCTACCATAGCTGCGTGTGAGCTACTGTAGGAACACAGCAAGAGCTGGCTGATGGGTAATGCTACTGTGCTAAGGGCTGACATTTGCCTGAAATTAACTGTGGTTTACCTTTTCAAATTAGCTGTTGATTGTAATCCTTGAACAGACTAGTTCGAAAAAAGTTCCATCAGGCTGATTCTGCCCCTGTGGTTGTTGGGTGGTGATGCAGATTCCTGGTGCTACATGTCCACCATCTTTCTGTTTACTACTTGTATAATTTTGGTTTTTATATTTAGCACTTTGATCTGTGAAGTGTGGAAGATTGTTTGATTTATGTGGTGTGAGGTGAGGATTTAACTATTCTTTCATGCTAATCAGCTATCTAAAGACCAATAAATAGCCAGTCTTTTTATTAGTGATTTGAAATGTCATCTTTATTATATACTATTAGGGGCCTGGTGCACAAAAATTTGTGCACTCGGGGGGGAGGGGGGCTGCGGGTCCCTCAGCCCGGCCTGTGTCCTCTCGCAGTCTGGGACCCCTCGGGGGATGTCCACCTGCTGGCATGCCTAGCCAGCCTGGGTGAGGGGCTGATGGCTGTTTGCAGACTGGCAAAGCCCCCCAATGGGGACCCTCACCTCATGGCGGTGTAGCCAGCCTGGGTGAGGGGCTGAGGGCCGTTTTCAGGCTGCTCACAGCCCATTTGGGGTTCGGGTCCCTACTGGGGTGCCTGGCCAGCCTGGGTGAGGGGCTGAGGGGCGTTTTCAGGCTGCCCACAGTTCCCATTGACCCAACGTCCCAGCGAGGCTGGCTGGAATCAGGTTTCTGGGGTTTATTTATCTTGTATAATTGAAACTTTGTTGCTTTGAGTGGAGGCCTAGGCAGGCACGAAGCCTCCTGTTGGCTTCAGCTCCATGGCTTCTATAATTGAAACACTGTCGCCTTGAGCGGAGGCCCAGCCGGCCTAGGGAGGCAGTTTACTCCTGGTGCAACAACGGAAACCTCCTGTTTGCTCTAGCTCTGTGGCTGCTGGCCGCCATCTTGGCTGAGTTAATTTGCATACAGCTGCTCTGATTGGCTGGTGGGCGTGGCTTAGTTATCTCGGAGTGATGGTTAATTTGCATATTGCTCTTTTATTAGATTAGATGCTTTCATATATTTAAGAGTTCATTTCTGAAATACATTTTATTCCTCTGGTACATGTGTTTATACATATACTGGTACCACTGTATTGTTTGAATTGCTGGTGTGAGTGTATTTTGCTGCTTCACAGAAGAGATCTCTTTTATAGATCTTTTTCAACTATATTGGTAATGTCTTATTCTTTAAGTTGGATTATTATTTGAACCCTTATTATTTTCTTCATGTTTTTATTTGTATGAGGTATTGCATAATGCATACTTTTTTATGAGTGTTTACTTTAGGATTGCATTAAATTTAGAATAAGGGGTGAGAATTGACATCTTGAAAATTGAGTAATCTCATTGAGAAGCACAGCATGTGTCTTCATTTGCATAGACCTTTTCATATAATTTTTGCACATTTCTTGTTAAATTTGTTTTAGATATTTTATGGATTTTATATTACTGCTAGGAGCCCGGTGCACAAAAATTTGTGCACTCAGTGGGGGGGGGGGGTTCCTCAGCCCAGCCTGTGCCCTCTCACAGTCTGGGACCCCTCGGGGGATGTCCACCTGCTGGCGTGCCTGGCCAGCCTGGGTGAGGAGCTGATGGCTGTTTGCAGGCTGGCCAAGCCCCCCAGTGTGGACCCTCACCCCATTGGGGTGTGGCCAGCCTGGGTGATGGGCTGAGGGCCGTTTTCAGGCTGCCCACAGCCCCTTCAGGTTTTTTGTCTCTAGTGGGGTTCCTGGGTAGCCTGGGTGCAGGGCTGATGGCTGTTTGCAGGCTGGCCAAGCCCACCCTGCTGCCTTCCGCCAGCCCCGCCCACCCTGCCCAGCCCGGGCTACGCCTGTCTGAGCATCGCTTGACGATCAGTTGCCTCCCCCAGGGTGTCGTTGAACCCCGCCCCTGGGGTGTGCGCACCGCTGGGGGTTCCCTCACAGGGCCCATTCCCGGGCCCTACGTCCCCCTAAGTGTAGATGACGGTGTCTGTGCCCCCATGAGAAGACAGGAGAGACCAAGGCCTTTGTCTTATGGAGGCCCACCACAGTTTTCCCTCTTGGGAGTTTCCTCGCACTGCACGCGGCGCACAGGAAGAAAGGGTTGGGGTTGTGGGGTCCTGTCGTACAAGGGTCCCCTTCCCTGCTCCCGCCCTGCCGGGATTGTGGCTCGCGCCGAGGCCGACGCCACGGTGTCTTCCACCAACACACGCTCCTTCCCCTGGGCTGTGGCCGCGCCGCATCACGTGCCCCCGAGCCCGCGGTGGGCATGTGTGGTGGGTGGGTTCGTGTGGGGCATCATCATCGTCATCCCCGTGTCCTCCCCCCCACGTGAGAACACCAACCCCCGGCAAGGGCCATCCGTCACCCCGATGGTTCGTGCTCCTTTGCCATCCGTCACCCCGATGGTTCGTGCTCCTTGCCCCGCCTGCCCCACTGCCCTCGCCACACCTGCCTCCGTGGCTGCTGGCCTCCATCTTGGCCGAGTTAATTTGCATACAGCTGCTCTGATTGGCTGGTGGGCGTGGCATAGGCATCCTAGAGAGATGGTTAATTTCCATATTACCCTTTTATTAGAGTAGATTCTGCTTGAAATTCTGTTTGTTTTTTATATTTCCTAATTGGATTGTGCTAATAAATAGGAAACTAATAATTTTATGTATCAATTTTTTATGCAGACTTCTTTCTGAGCACTTTATATTTTCTAAATATGTTGATATAGTGACATTTTTAAACCTTTTTCTGATACATAAACCTTTTGTGTTGTTGGTATCTTACAGCATTGACTGAGACCTTGAATATTATGATGTTGAGTAGTGTCATTAAGGATTGAATATCCTTGCTTCTCCTGACTTTAAAGGGATAGTTTGTAATTTACTTAAACATAAAATGAATGTGTATTTTAGTGTTTGTATGTTTTATCTCTGATATTTCCAAGGATTATATTTTTAACATTTTAAAAAATATTTTTTAATTGATTTTTTACAGAGAGGAAGGGAGAGGCATAGAGTGTTAGAAACATCGATGAGGGAGAAACACTGATCAGCTGCCTCCTGCACACCTCCCACTGGGTATGTGCCTGCAACCAAGGTACATGCCCTTGACCGGAATCAAACCTGGGACCCTTCAGTCCGCAGGCCAACGCCCTATCCACTGAGCCAAACCAGTCAGGGCCATTTTTAACATTTTTTAAAGATTATGGAATACTTGAATCCTGTTGCCATTTTGTTTTTAATATTCCTTATAATTTTTTGTTGGAAGTTAGACATGATAATACTGGGTAAAAGGAAGTATTATGTGGTTTTATATTTATCTGGATAGGGGTTAGGCCATACCGTTTGCAATAGCTGTAGATGAGGGTAAAATTTCCTTCAGTGTCCTTGTATGTGTTTTGAGTTTCCCTAGAGACGTCTTAAATATTCCGCAATTACATAGGAGCCATGTTACAGATGATGGTGAGGTGGTGGGGAAGGGGAAACTTTATGGTACTGCTGTGCTTACATTTCAGTCTTAGTGAGTCTGCCCCTGGGCCGTGATGAATACAAGTACTTCTCAGTTTTGTTTTGGTTTTTACTTAGTTCATACAAAAAGGCTAGAGGGAACTGGAGTTGGGTATTTCTTTTTCCCTATGTGGAAGGCTAATGTGGGCTGGAGTTGGATAATTCTCTTCCCCAGAGCTGGTTAGTTTCTAGTAAAACCCGTCGATTGGGCTCTGGTAAAGTAGTTTCTCTTCAGGATAGGCTTTGTTAAGAACAGAATGCTTTGGCTTACTTAAAAATGGCTCCCATTCCCCACTCTATGCTGAAAAACACGGGAAATACTTCTCTGATGTGAACTGGAAGAACATGGTAGAGTTCCTGAGGCAAAATTCACAGAAGTGCGGGGTCCCCCTAAGACTGGACCCGTGGGATTTTTTACTGTCAAACTTGTCTACGCTAATTCTCCAGCAGTTCATCAGTTACAGGTTAGGTTTTCCTACACTGGTCTTGGATACCCTTGGGGGTTTCACCTCATGGTAACTTGTGATTTTTATATCTGCCTCTCTCTCCAATTTTGGGGGCAGTGGTTCTCTCTGTGATCCCAGTTCTCGAATGGCTGTAAGAATTGTTGGTTTTCACTTTGTTAACTTTTCCCTGTTGTGTGGATGGGAATGACACTTTCTAAACTCTTACATGCCAGACCACAAACCAGAAATTGTATTGCCATATTTTCTTAAGGTTGATTACTTTATTGCTGGTATTCATAATGTATATAACCAAGTGAATCCTGTTCCAGCATGTGATCTAGGTATACTCATAAATAGCTAAAACAACAAGGCATAGGTTAGAAATTTAAATATCAGGAGCATACAGCTCCTGGAATTACAAATATGAGACATTGGGAATACAATTTTTGCTGTGCAAAGGATATGCAGCGTGAGTTTTTTGCACACATATAACATGTCAGTATCGTGTTATTGTTTAATAATACATATGTGTATGAAATATTCCACAGGAATTGCATGGGCATCTGATTTCTTAGTCTCTTGGACTTGCTGAGAAATATGACACAGAACTGAACAGGGCATTGTGGTTCCTGCGGTGGAGGAACAGCTTGTTTGTTGACACTTAATGACTTTGCTGACAATTACATGTAGGTTTATAGTTTACAAAAACATATCCTTGCCATTCTATTAGGCAGTATCAAGAGTGCCTTATTTGAAAGCTGCTTAGTCATCTCTAAATACTTTAGCTTTCTAAAGTATTTACTGAAATTAAGTGCCGCATGCCATCCCTCCCACTCGTTCTTTACCACCCCCTGCTCTTGCACATTCCATGTGTGAAAAAGGAGTAGCCCAACATTGGGAAAAATACAGACTTCATTTTTCTGTGTGGTAGCATAAGAATCATATTTTTTCTTCTGACTCCTTCATTTTAGGAGTATAATACAGTCCCATTTTTTTTAGCGGTAGTAATCCAAACCTCTTTAATTGATGGTAGTGTAAATGCTATAGTTGCTGTTGCTAGATATAGCGAAGACTGTAAATTTAAAATTAGATGGTGCCTTACAACACAATTTTTTAACACATTAAGCTCCATGTCATTCACCGGCGACTGACACTATACTTTCCATCCAGAAGACAAAACAGGCTGGGCGCTTAACGGGTTAAAACTGGAAAGGTTCGTAAGCTGTTCACAGGACTGTAGTGAATTCTGGACCTACTTATTGTTGTGCATTGGAGTATAGGTGGGCTTCTTTTCCCCCTTGCTTATTGAGGTATAATTGGTATACAAAAAACTGCACATAATTAATGTATACAATCTGGTTAGTTTGGGCATGTATATATACACACAGTTCTGTTACGACCACCACAATCAAAGACATAAATTTCTAAGGTATTCTCAAAAAACAATGAATATTGACTTACACCCCCCCCCCTTCTATTCATCTGTTCATGCTACATGCCTTCCCCATTTGATGTTTTTACCACATGGTGTTGATAATTGCTATTTGTCTCTGAAATGTGTTGTTTTAATTAGACATGTACAGTCACCATTATTAGTGCATATAGTAATCCTGCTGTTTCTACAATGGGCCAGGTACTGACGAAATAACAGTGAACAAAACAGACATTGTCTCTGCCATTATGGCTTTCACTGCAATGGCAGAAATATATAGTAAATAAATAAGTGTATATGATGTCAGATGACAGCTGCTCTATGGAAGAAGAAAGCAGGAACATGTGGAGAAGGAAAAATGATGGTATTAATGGTGTACAGGGCCGGCCTCTCTGATGAAGTGATTTTAAAAATACATATTTTTATTGATTTCAGAGAGGAAGGAAGAGGAAGAGAGAGAAAAAAACTTCAGTGATAAGAGAGAATCATTAATCGGCTGTCTCCTGCACACCTACTACTGAGGATTGAGCCCACAATCTGGGCATGTGCTGGGAATGGAACCATGACCTTCTGGTTCATAGGTCAACACTCAACCACTGAGCCACCCTGGCTGTGTGAAGTGATATTGAAGTAAGGGTTTGGGAAAAAAGGCACACAGATACCCAGGGAAAGAGCATTTTAGTCAGAGGAACTGGAGTGTGCAAGGGCTGTGGAAGCACTGATGCTGCATGCGAAGAACCTTAAGGCAGAGGGGCTGAGAGTCAAGGGGACAGTGGCAGGAAAGAGTCATAGAGGTAACTAAGAGCCATATTGTGTGTAGCCTTCCAGGCCATGAAATGACTTGGGATTTTATTCTTTGTGAAATGGAAATTCATTGTCTGGTTTTGAGCAAAAACCCAAGTGGAAGAACATATTTTCTCCAGTGGTTTGGATGTTGCTGAAACTCAGACAGTTTGCACAGACTGACCATACTCTTCACTCTGTGCTATTGAGTTACCTTCTCCCCTTCCTGCACTCAGCCAGCAAGTCCTGATCAGCCTTTAATATGTTCGGTAGAGAGTTAGGGATTGCTAGAAGACCTTAGATATTCTCAAAAGCTTCAAAGCCATTACTGCAACCTGAGAGGATGACCTAACAATTCTCTGAAAGGTGGCTAGAGGAAGTATGAGTTGAGAGCATTCTGTGATATTAGGGAATGTATATAAAGTGGAAGAGAGCTCACTCAAGTGTGGTGCATCTCCATAGATTGTGTAACATGACCTCAGATGGCAAAGGTTTTATTTAGAACTTCTGTGTTCAAGAATCATATTCCATATTCCCTCAGTGAGGTGTGAATATAGGAGAAATACCATTTTTTTCTTCTTCTAAAAACACAAATATGCATGATCTTAATTTGTTGAATTTTACACAAAATTACATATAACCACTATCATCTCAAAATACCTAACAGATTAATTTACTTAATGAAGTTTACTTAATAAAAATAGAAAATTGTCCTTATTAGTTGAGAAATGAAAAATACTCCTATGTTTAGAAAGGTGTCATAGAGGACTGAGTCAAATGTTTTAACTGTATTGCTAAACCTAGAAATTCCCAAGCCTGTTTTACACACCGGAACTGCCTAAACTGCTTCAGGAGTGGCTACGGTTTCCTCACAGGTAGTCAGCTACTTTAGGGTGTGGTGCATGGTATTTATTCCCTGTATACTTAGTATCTTGTCAAGAAAGTTGGAATTTGTCTATATGTGCTTGAAAAACAAACTAGAGAGAGAACCAAGATGGCAGCATAGGTAACCACCTATACTCGCCATCTCCCACAACAACCACATCAAAATTACAGCTAAAGTACAGAACAACTATCATTCAGAACCACTTTGTACCTGGCTGAGTGGAAGTCCTAAACTAGGAAAGTAAAGAGAAGAAAAAACAACCTGTAGGAGTGGCAGAGGTGCAAAATGGGCTGGCCCAGCACTGATGTGCAGCACTTTTCTAATTAGGAGCAATGTCTCCAAGGCCTCCTGTGAGAAGCAGGGGACCCCAAAGCCCCACTGAAGCAGCTCTTCCATTGTAGGAAAAGCGGGTTCTCACAGCCACTTGGTCTGAAGGTCAGTTCATCCCAGTGACACCAACACGAATCAAGGCTCAAGTACAAGACTCTGAATATAGCACACACGGGCATACCTAGAGTGCTCAGTTCAAGTGACCGGGGAGACTGGGCCAAAGAACACCTAATAGGCTACGCTACCAATTCCAGGAGACCTAACAGCTCTACCTAATACAGAGAAATAAGCACAGGAAGCAGATGAAATGTGGAGACAAACACGTTACAAATGAAAGGAATGGAAGCAAGCAAACTGTTGGATACAGAGTTCAAAATAATGGTTATAAGGCTACTCAAGGATCTTAATGAGAACTTCAAAGGACTTCATGAGAGCATAAGGGACTTGGTGAGACTTTCAAGTATCTTAGTGAAAATGTCAAGGACATGAAAAAGGACCAATCAGAAACTAAGCATACACTAACTGAAATAAAGCATAATTCATAGGGATTCAACAGTAGAGGATTCCAAGAATCAAATCAATGATTTGGAATATGAGGGAGCAAAAAACACCCAATCAAAGAGCAAAAATAATCCAAAAATATGAGGGATAACTTCAAGTGCACCAACATTTGCATAATGGGGGTGCCAAAAGGAGAAAAGAGAGCAAGATATTGAAAACCTATTTGAAGAAATAATTACAGAAAACTACTCTACCTAGTGAAAAAAGTAGACTTACAAGTCCAGTAAGCACAGAGTCCCAAATAAGGAACTTAAAGAGACCCACACCAGAACACATCATAATTAAAATGCCAAGGTTAAAGACAAAAAGAATCTTAAAAGTATCAAGAGAAAAGCAATTAGTTACCTATAAAGGAGCACCTATACAACTGTCAGCTGATTTCTCAACAGAAACTTGGCAGGCCAGAGGGAGTGGCAAGAAATACTCAAAGTGATGAATAGCAAGGACCTACAACCAAGATTATTCTACCCAACAAAGCTCTCAGAGGGTCAGATACAGAGCTTCACAGACAAGAAAAAGGTATAGCAGTTCACCACCACCAAACCAGTATTACGGGAAATGTTAAAGGGTATTCTTTAAAAAGAGGAAGAAGAAGAAAAAAAGATTAAAAATATGAACAATAAAATAGCAATAAATATATATCTATCAACATTTGTATCTAAAAATCAAAATAAACAAGAAATCTAATGAACAAAATAAGCTGATGAATAAAATAGAATCAGAGGCATGGAAACATGGAACAGACTGACGAATCTCGGAAGAGGGGAGGGAAGGAAAGAGCATAGATCTTATATGCATACTAGAGGTCTGGTGCATGAATTTGTGCACCAGTGGGGTCCCTTGGCTTGGCCTGAGGGGATCAGTGGACCTCCGAGCCTGCATCCCAGCCTTACTTGCCAACTTGTCAGGCTCCAGCCCACTGTCCGAGTTGATCCTGAGCCCGGGCTAGGCGACACACCGCTCCCACACATCCCGGCCCCGCTGTGCCTGCCGCCACCGCTCAAGCGTGTAAGGTGAGTGTCCAAGGGAAAGAATCGTGCCGCAATGGCGCTTGCCAGCCATGAGCCTGTTGTCTGGCACCCGTCAGCTGAGTGGCGCTCCTGCTGTGGGAGCGCCATGACCACCAAGGGGCAGCTCCTGCATTGAACATCTGTCCCCTGGTGGTCAATGCATGTCATAGCTACCGGTCGTCCGGTTGCTTAGGCTTTTATATATACTAGGTCTATCGGTTAATAATGCAAATTTTGTAATTTAAAAAAAACAACATAATTTCAAGAGAAACATCAAAAGTGCTTTATTCAAAGTAATGTCCATCACTAGCTACACATTTCCTCCATTTTTCAGGTAATTTGTGGATACTGTCCCAATAGAACTTTTCTTGTTTTGAGGCAAACCATTCAGAGACCAAATTTCCCACTTCTTCATATGTTTTGAAGTGCTGCTCAGAAAGTGCAAATGCCGCCAATCGGAACAAGTAATCTGACGAGCAAGGTCTGGTGAATACGGCGGGTGGGTTAATACTTCCCAGGCAAGATCTTTTAATGTGTCTTTAACTGGTTTTGAAATGTGTGATGGTGTGTTAACATGAAGCAAAATTACTTTGCTGTGTCTTTTGGCACATTCTGGTCATTTCACGATCAAAGCATGGTTCACATGGATTATTTGTTGTCTGTAGCCATCAGTATTAATGGTTTCACCTGGTTTGAGAAGCTCATAATACACCACACCTTCCTGATCCCACCAAACACAGAACATTGTCTTCTTTCCAAAGCGATTTGGCCTTGCAGTCAATATTGATGGTTGACCTGGATCAACCCATAATTTTGTGCATTTGGGATTCTCAAAATAAATCCACTTTTTATCACCAGTCACCATTCAATGCAAAAAAAGACTTTCTTTTGTGCTGTTGAAGCAGCGTTTTACTGATGACTTTTCGGTTTTTCATTTGTCTTTCGTTCAGTTGATGTGGCACCCATTTTCCTTCTTTTAAAATCTTTTCCATAGCTTGTAAACAATCGGAAATTGTTTGCTGAGCAACGTTTAATCTTTCTGCAAGTTGTTTTTGAGTTTGACACACATCTTCATCCAATAATGCTTGTAATTGTTGCTCTTCAAACTTTTTTGGTTGACCTGGACATTCTTTGTCTTGTACATTGAAATCATCACTTTTACAGCATTTAAACCAGCATTCACAAGTATCTTGAGATGGGGCCTGTTCACCATAAGCTTCCTGAACTGTACGATAACTTTTTCTTCAAAATAAAGTAATGAATTAAAACTTCCTGCAAATGCTCTTTTTTGGCACAAAATTTGACATTTTAAAAAAGTCCAAAAATATCTATGATGGTAACTCAGCAAATTTGACATAAGTTTTGAAGTTTGCCGTGAATACAACAAAATAGCATACATATCAAATTGCATATATATCAACATATGTGTAACTCCATCTATAGAAAAAAAATCCACATTATTAACCGATACACCTAGTAAAATAGAGGCCAGATGCACAAAATTCGTGCAAGAGTAGGCCTTCATTCCCCTGGCTGCCAGCACCAGCTTCCCTCTGGCATCCGGGACTCGGGCTTCCTTGGCAGGCTAGGCTTTGTCCAGTCCAGAAGGACATCTGGTCTAATTAGCATATTGTGCTTTTATTATTATAGATATGCATTACCTATGGACACAGACAATAGGGTAGCCAAGGCCTGGGGTGGGGCGGGAACTGGATGGAGGTGGGCAAGAGGGAGGAAGGGTGGTTACCGGTTAATACTCTCAATAATAAAGATTTAAGAAAACAAATTAGAAAGGAGCTTGGCATAAGGGTGGAGTGGAAGGGTCTTGGAGTTCCTATCATGTTTTATTCCCTTAACCAGTCAGGAAAGAGTTGGTTACCTATTGTCCATATCATTTCAAATGAGTTCATGTTGAGGAAGGTGGTAAGAAGGAGATAAAAAGCCATTTATTTTTAGAAACTAGAATGTTTTTATAAGTTTATGTCATAGAGGAAACATTTGCTTTAATGCTTTTCTTGCACTGATCTTTATTCAGTTTAGATTAGCATATTATTATATACCTATAGATGAAGCAGGCCATTTCTTAGCAAGCCAGATTGCTGCTCTTTTTAGTTATTTAAAATGTAACATCAGCAAAAATAATAATAATTCAAAAGTAGGTGATACTATGTTGAATCCCTTGTACACATTTCTCAGCTCAATCATTTTATTTTATCTGATAATTATTTGTCTCATTCCATTCTTGTTTCCCTTTCCTGTATTATTTTGAAGCAAAATCCCAAGAATTATATAACTCTATCCATAAATACATATGTCTATATTTATCTCTAAAAATGACTTTTATATAACGTAAACCATAATACCATTATACCAAAAATATTAATAAGTTATATGTTTTACATGTAAGGTATAATAATTATGAAGCAAATATTACTCAAAATAAGAAACGGAGAAGCTTCCTAGTGTGCTTTCCCATTACACCCTTGCTCCAGCACAAACAAAATAGAACCAGAGGCATGGATACATGGAACAGACTGACAGCTGTCAGAGCAGAGCATTGAAAGAAGGTGAAGAAATTAGCCAAATAACATATGCTTAATCCACAGACAAACAACTGTGTGGTGATGCCCAGAGGGAAAGGGGTGTGAGGGCTGGGTGGAGGTGGGCAAAGAAGGTGAAAATAGGGACATCTATAATAATGTCAGCAGTGAAAATAAAGTTAAAGGAAAATCTGGCTGAACAGTATGGTCCTAAGTATTATGAGCAACGCTCTTTTATGCCTTGTGCATATTCTAGGGTATATTCCTAGGAGTGAAATTACTGGCTTTAAAGTCCAAGGACATTCACTTTTACTGTGGGAGAGCACATTGTTTTAAATTTGCTGTTACTAATTTACATTTCCACCAGCAGTTTGAGTGTCCCAACCATTGTTCCATATCCTCCTCAACACATGGTGTTTTCAGACTATCTGATTTTTATCAGTCTGGGAGAAAAGTATGGCATCTCTTTGATGTTTAACCTTGCATTTTAATATAGAGAGTGAAAAGTAACATGACTTTTTGGACTAATAGGTTGTCTTAATAAATCAGAGATTTCTTGAAATAAAATCCCCCAGTTTAGCTCTGCTTCACTTTTGTTCATCAGCATTTCCATTTATATACTAGCATGAGGTCATTTCTTTCAGAGTACAAAAAAAGACACATTTAGATAAATTGAAACAGATTAAGTTAGGACATTATACTGTATCAGCTTTCATTTTTGTAGTTAGTTTTAAGTATGCTTAAGCATTTATCTACTATTTACTGTTTCTAGGAACTACTGAAGAAATAAATGCAGCCAGTAGCCACCAGGTATTTATGTCACCTATATACTAAATATAGTATATTTAGAGCTATTAATATAGTAGAGCTTAATTGAAAAAAGAAAGATGAAAAATAAAAACAGAAGTTCTAGTATTTTCCTTTCCCATCCCAGGACCTCTTGGGAAAGCATATGTCACATGACAGACCATTGAATACAGAACAAGTTAGAGCACGGAGCTCTGGAGTCCAAAATAATATGATTTTTAATTGTGATACAAATAATTACCACTAAAAGGAAAATAAAAGAAACCCAGGGGGAATTTTTTTTTTAAACTGGAAGAAAACCCATTGTGGTCAAGTAACTAAAACATACACATAGGTGGCCAGTAGGCCCCAAGGAAATGTTTTCCCCTGTATGATCTTTAGAAAATACTGGCTGTCCTCATGTTCATAAAGACAACCTTCTTCACCTGGGAGGCCATGTTAACTAGTCAGTGTGTGCTCCTATTAACTGGCCACTTCTATGAATGTTGAAACATTTCTTAAAAGGTCTATTGTTTGCAAGTCATCTGACCCTATCTGGGAGATTGTTATGTTTAGAAAACACAGTCTTCAATGACAAGTTCTGTCATTCCTGTAAATGATATGAAAGTATGCATCTTTTAATAAGGCTGTAAATTCTTAAAATGCCTAAAATAAAGTTGCTTCTCTAATACTCCAATAGCATTAAGCTTTGTTTTAACTGACTACCGGGTTTTATAAACCTAGAAACAGCAAGAATGAAGGGGAGTAGGCCTTTATTTATCTAGAGTTAGTGTGGATTGGGTTCTTAATCTCACATGGTGTAGTATATACAAATAGGAAAGAAAGTAATACTCTTAAGGAACTCAAACTATTATTTTTGAAATCGGAATTAAAAAGTCAATACTAGGCAGGTAAAGTTTAGGTAATAAACTAGTCATTGTAGGAAAATAAAATGGTTATGCAAATCTTATATAATCTGTAATTGAAGATAAATTAGAATTTAAATAATTTCTGAGAACTGATGGTACGGTGGTATTACAATTATCTGGGCCTGATTTTTATGATGTCTGTGATATATTGAACATTTTCAGAAACACTTTCTAAGAATCTATTCATCAGTGATGTAAATATATGGTAAAATAATTCTGTTTTCATATTTATCTGCCTTAAACTTGTAGAATGGGTAAATAATATTACAGATCAATTTTATTAGTGGCCCTGTCATATGCAAGACAAAGTCTGATCTCAGCTATGTCTCCTTAAGTACCACGTACTCTAAAGATTTTCCTGGTTTCTCATCAACTTTGTAGATAATAAACATTCTTCTAATTTTTTTAGATAAGTTATTTCATTTGCTTATGTTCCATTTATTTTTGTAGATTGAATTTTTATTTCCTCGAAAAGCAATTTCTTATATTTCTCCATTTTAGTAGTTGAGACATTATTTATTTTGTCTTCATTTGTAATTTGTTTTCTGTTTTCATTGTGAATTGAAATTTTTCATACAATCTTGAAATTTTAGCTCTTAAAGGCATCATAAGTCAAACCATGATCTCCTGATTCATAGGTCAGATACTCAACCATTGAGCCACACCAGAGACATGCTGGCCAGGCTTATCTGACATTTATAGACATTCTTAGTCCAAATACTTTCATATACATTAACTTAATGATATGCATACCTATCATCTTAATTAACCCCCTGTTCCCCCCATCTCTCTGTTTTGTATGGTTTGGATTTTGGTTTTATTTTATTTGTTCATGCTGTATCTACCTGACATCTTTACATACAAAATACTTCTTTTGCATGTCTCTGTTACATATATATACATATACTAACAATTCATTAAGATACTAGAAACAGTGTTAGCTATCTGTGAGTCTGGTTCATAGAATCAAGTAAACAGAACCTCCTCTAAGAAAAGCAGTTACTAGATGCCATTTTTTTGCCTATCTTAAGAACAGGTAAAATTAGTAAGAAACATAAGACAAATATGCTTTCAGTAGTGTTTAGCTCTGGAAAATTTATCTCATTTTTAGGAGCTCCAAAGTTAAGGGTAATTATGAGAAACTAAATAAGTTTTTCCCTCTTCTTTCTCCTCTTAATGAGATCTGTTTTTTTATGGGCTTTAGAGTTATTCAGATATGGGTTTGAATTTTAGTGTCAATACTTATTTACTGTTTGACTTTGAGTAGATTAATTAAATCTTTTCAAATAGGAATAATGATAAGAAAAATAGAAGTAGTAATTTTGTTTCATAGGATTCAGTATATTAAAGTAGATAGTAGATTAAGTGTTTTAAATAAGATAATTTACGTAAAGTGCTCAGCTAGTACCTGGCATATAGTAAGTGCTCCTGTTATGGATGTTGAGTTGATAAATTGTTTCCTCTCTTTTTAAATAATGTGGGTTTTGGCTTTATTTTGTGTTTCTCTCAATTAGTTACAAATACATTTTATTTGAAATGAACAGAGGTGGTTTTGTTTTGTTTTTAGTTACCAGGAAGAGAGATCCAATTGTCTAATATAAGAGAGGATGTTGGACTGAGCACAAACACACAAGCTCTCTCTCCAAAACGCTACTTTATATGACATTAAAGGAATTTAAAAACAAAATGTAGCTCTGGCAGGTGTGGCTCAGTGGATGAGCGTCATTGAAAGTTCGGTGGTTCGATTCCAATTCAGGGCACATACCCAGGTTTCAGGTTTGGTCCCTCGTCAAAGTTCATACAGGAGGCAACAGATCAATGTTTCTCTTCCTCTCTCTCAAATCAGTTTTAATAAAATATTTTTTTAAAAAAAGAATTTCCTTAAAAAAGAAGGTCTCTGTGGAATGAAAAAACAAAAGGCACAGAATGCTCCCAGGAACAAGCTGGAATTACAACTGAAATAAGGAAAGGCTTCCTGAATAGTCAATGGGAAACTCACAGGAGAGAAACCTGATACCCAAGGACCAAAGGTGGAGATGGCATTGAGACTGGTAGGAGGGGTGAAGGCTCAAAAGGACTGGCCAGGCACCCACAGATGGAAACTGAAGTTTCGCAGAGATATCTCAGCCATGGGGAGGTGCCACTGAGAAACCTAGGGTCTAATCCCCAAGCTGGGCTTCCCAGCAGAGAGCACCAAACTGAGAATGGTTCCCATAAAACATCTGGCTGTGAAAAGCGATGGGGTGCTGTCTGCCAGGGAGTGGCAGCTGAAAGTTCAGGCACCCTCTTAAAGGGCCAATACACAGTTCCCTATGTAGCCACCCACCTTGTGCTCTGGCAGAGAGAGGGTGAAGTGGACTGGAGCTGTGACTGCAGAACCCAGAATAGGGGACTTAGGAGATAGGGCTCAGGAGGTAGACACCCCAAGTTTCCTGGGCTGAGTCATTCCCTCACACAGAGAACATCTTTCCCACAAAGACATCTGCCTTGCCTGGGGGGGAAAACATCTTGCCCTGAGGCAACTTAAGAGATTAAAAGTAACAATTAACCTCCAGGCAGAAGCAACTGCCCCACCCTATTGAAAAAAACTCTCACTACACCTGAGGATGATTGCCTGAGGGCAATTCAAGTTGGAATCCTATTAGTCTGTAGACAGAGGTGGCATCTAGAGGCTTTGAGTCTTTCCCTGATCCAATTAGTCAGACACAGACTTTAACACTGTCCTGAACTAGAGGTTGAGAAGTATAGATGATCTACCTAAAACAAGGTCACAAACCCAAACACAACCAAAATGAGGAAACAGAGAAAGAGCCCCCAAATGAAAGAACTAGTGAATTCTCCAGAAGAAGAGATAAATGAAGCAGAGATAAGACATTTATCTGAAACAGAGTTCAGAGTAATAATGTTAAAAATGCTCAACAGTATGAAAAAAAGACATAGTAACTATGAAAAAAGAACAGTCTGAGATAAAGAATGACATAACACAAATAACACATTGGAAGTAATATACAGCAGATTAGGGGAAGCTGAGGATTGAATCAGTGAATTAGAAGACAGTTGAAAATATCACTCAGAGAAACAAAAAGAAAAAACAATTAAAAACCAGGAGAAGAGCTTAAAGGAGCTATGGGACAATGTGAAACATACAATATTAGAATAGTAGGTGTGCCAGAAAAGGCAGAAGGGAGAAAGGAATAGAGAAGGTGTTTGAAGAAATAATGGTAGAAAACTTATCTAACCTGGTAAAGGAAAAAGTCACACAAATTCAAGAGGCACAGAGAACCCCAAACAAGAAGAACCCAAACAGTCACATGCCCAGACACATTATAATTAAAATGCCAAAAATAAAAGGAGGAATCTTAAAGGCAGCAAGAGAAAACTTACCTATAAAGGAGTTCCCATAAGGCTGATACCTGATTTCTCATCAGAAACTCTACAGGCTGGAAGGGAATGGCATGAAGTACTTAAGGTAATGGAAAGCAAGGATCTGAGACCAAGATTACTATATTCAGCAAGGCTATCATTCAAAATGGTCAAATAAAGAGCTTCCCAGACGAAAAAAAGGCAAAAGGAGCTCATCACCACCAAGCCATCATTACAAGAAATGCTAAAAGGATTGCTGTAAGGGATTGCTGAGAAGAAGAAACAGAGAAACCTAGCCATACAGAATTAAAATGGTTATAAATAAGTACCTCTCTATAATAACCTTAACTGTAAATGGATCAAATGCTCCAATCGAAAGGTGTAGGGTAGCTGAATGGATACAAAAATATGACTCAACTATATGTTGTCTACAAGAGATCCATCTCAAAACAAAAGACACACACAGGATGAAAGTGAAGGGATGGAAAAAATTTTTCCATGCAAATGGAAAAGAAAAAAAAAAGCTGGAGTTGCTATACTCACATCCAACAAAATAGACTTTAAAAGCATCATGCTAAAAAAGAAAAAACAAAAAAAAGCAAAGAAAAAAATAATAAAAGCATCATACTAAGCAAAATAACCCAATCGGAGAAGGATAAATGTATGATCTCACTCATTTGTGGAGTATAATGAACAACATAAACTGATTAACAGAAATAGAGCCAGAGGGGAAAAAATTATATACTATAATAGAAGTAATGCTGTTATTTGCAGATTTTTAATATTTCCTACAGCTTTAGTGATATCATACTATGTTAGTACAGTTTGGGTAATATTATTATACTTAAAATTCTTTGAGGTATTAATGTTTATTGCATGTAGTATTATATATAAGACTAGAAGCCCGGTGCACAAAAATTTGTGTACCCGGGGTTTCCCGTAGGCCCACTTCCTGGAGGACATCCCTCTCGCAGGCAGGAGCCCTCGAGGAGGAGGCTTAAGCTGCAGTCAGACATCCTTAGTGCTGCTGCTACCACCGCTGTGCTGGCAGCCATCACCCTGGCTTGTGGCTGAGCAGAGCTCCCCCTGTGGGAGCGCACTTACCACTGGGGGTAGCTCCTGCATTGAGCATCTGCCCCTGGTGGTCAGTGTATTAGGGTCAATTTGCATATTACCCTTTTATTATATAGGATGATTTTTCTTGAATAATTGGTGTCTGTTGCATGTAACATTTAAAATTGTTTTTCTTGAGATATTGATGTTCATTGCATATAACATTATATTTAACACTTTGTAATCGGGCATTTTCCTGCCAAATCGCATGCTTCACTGTGTGGTAGCGTTCGAAACACTTTCCTTTGTGCAGGGGCACATTACAAAACTTGTACATGTACCGCGTTTCACTGCATAGTTTATGAGCGGCACACACTCAACAACGTAAACTTTATTTTTATTTTTGCCGGTTGCAACTAGAGGTTCCAATGTATGTTTCCTTATGTCCATTGACAGTCTCCATGGTGGATCCGATTTTACTCGTTTCCTGCAAAAAAATGTGTTAATATCATTTTTCTTGAAATATTAAGGTTTATTGCATGTAAAATAAAAGAATAAAACTTTGTAAACAATAAAATGTATAAAAAGATAAAGCCCACAAAGAAAAAGAGAATGGAGAGAGGAGATAACCCTGGATGAGAGATACTTTTTAAAATGGATGATAGAAAATTTACTAATTGCATCAACAACCTAATTGCTGGAAGAGAGGATACTGACAAAAAGCAAGCCAGCATTTTTAAACAACCTTACTTTTAGATTGCTTTCAACCAGGCTCAATTCCCTCAGATTGGCCTTCATCCAATTCCTTCTCTAGGTTCTACATAAAAGACCTGGTATATCTGCAGTTGTGGGCTCCCCGAGGAAAATCAGCTTGCCACCTTATTGCCTTTCATTGAACCCACCATTTAGCATGCTGGATGCACACATGGAAACCTCATTGAACAGTCCATGATCACCATGTTATCAGTCCTAAGTCTGTGTGCCAGATGCTTCAAAAGTCCAAAACTCAGACGTCAGAGTTTGAAGTAAGGAAAGTTTATTGACTGATGAGATCACAGCTGAGAACAGGGGAGCCTAGTGGTACCTCAGATTCATCTTAAGACCCAGTTCAGGCTTCTTTTATGTCAAGGGAAAGGGAAGTGGGAGGGGCTGTTTTTGGAATTCCTCTAATGATTAAAATGTCTATTTGCAAGACAAAGCAAGTGCCGTGCGTTAGCCTGAAGGCCATGGGACTCACACAGGCTTGAACAAGATGGAGCCAGAGAGACTGGGAATTTCCCTCTTACAGCCAGATATGAAGGAAGCTAAAATAAATGAACTGAGTAAAAGAACTTGGGGAAATACATGCTAACAGGTTGGAAAAAAACTAAAAAACATGAATATTTCTCAGATGATTAAGATATTGGACTCATTAAGCAAAAACAATGTGTATGTAAAGGAAAGAGAAAGAGCAAATCAGGAGGACAGTGTTCAGAAATGATAGAATAGCGGAAATGAAGAAGTCCGTAGAAGGGCTGGAAAGTAAAGAAATCTTCCAGAAAGTGAACCAAATTGAGATATAGAAAGCACAAGGGAAAAGTAAAAAATAAAAAATGAAAAAATTAGGTGATTGATCCAGGAGTTCAAAATCTGTTCAGTTAGAATTCCACAGAGGAGAGAACAGAGACATTTGAGGAGAATAAATTATCAAAGTAAAACTACAGGGACAACACAAGAGTTTCTTGGTTAAAGCCCTCTGTTGAATGAAAAAAAATTTACCCAGAACATTAGTGAAAATTCAGGCTCTATGAACTAATCAGCTATGTAACCAGTTGTACTGCAAGGTGTTTGCGGACTGTGTAAAAATTAATGTTTCATATTAGGTTAAGCAAACAAAGAGAAGCAATTCAACATAAAACAGTACAAGAAAGGAAATTATAAAACACTGCTTGGCTTAATTAGGAACAATTTTATTTTTCTTTCTCTATTTTACATAGTAAATGTTTTGGGGGAATTATATGACTTTTTTTTTTTTTTATACACAAAGATGTTTATTTTAGAGTAACTTGTCAGTGCAGTGGTGTGAAGGAAAGGACAATGGACAAGAAAGACTCAGACCTGTTATAGTCATTGTGGACTTTGGCAAGTAGTGTGATCTTTTTAGGTACCGTATTTTCCAGCGTATAAAATGACTTTTTAACCCAGGAAAATCTTCTCAAAAGTTGGGGGTTGTCTTATGTGCCCAGTTGTCTTACACACCGGAAAATACGGTACATTGGTTTTCTGTTCCTGCTGAAACATTATCACAAGCTTAGTGGCTTTAAAACAACACAAATTTATCATCGTTCAGTGCAAGAGGTCGGAGTCCATTATAGGTCTCCCGGTACTAAGATAAATGTAGGCTATGGTATTGCATGAGGTTTTCCTTGTGCAATATGCAAGGTGTTTCACCAGCCCGTTACAAGCCAGCTGTTGTGGCACGCCACACACGCCACACACAGAAACAACACCAGAAATCCCGAGTCAGAGGCTTTAACACTCACGAGCATTGAAATCTGGATTATTCGTTCTTTAAAAAGCTATTTCAGGTGAGCCTTTTAAAACTCATTTTGTACTTGAGTTTTCATACTTGTAATACATGACTTCAACCAGATAGTAACTTGAAATAGAAGGAGAAAAAGAACTCCCTGTGTTGCTTTAGGTTTCTCACTGAGATGAGAACAGCTAGTTCCTTCTGTTCTGCTTTCAGCAAGTCTGACCTTGAAAAGATCACTATAAACTTGCTTAGCTATTTCTTTTACAAACAAATTTGGGGGCCTCCTGCAAACTTCTCATCTGTCACCAGATTCAAAATTTATATTACCTGGAGAGAGGTTAGTTAACCTACTAAATTCTAAAGCACTGCAACTTAGAATTTAGTTTTAAATGCATTATCAGCAACCCACCTATTTTTAAATATTTCCAGCAGGAAATACCTTGTCTTTATGGAGTTTGACTTAGATAAGTAACTGCTTGTAACTCTAGTTAGGTGTTTTGATTGCTCTGTGGTGATCTAAGGTGTGGCTGTCATCTTTTATAGAAATGGCTCCTTATAGAAGCCCTTTTACGCGAGGGCCCTGCTGGCATTCCAGTGAGTGCACAGGGCTCTGGGAGTCAGAGGAGAACGATGGTTACAGTTCTCAGAGTGGAAGATACAGTGTGAGTGGGTACCCTGGAAAGGTTCATTCTTTTCTGAAGTCTTGCGGCCTGAAAGTTCCAGCTTTTTGTCCCTCCCCTAGGTGGCAGGCACTTTCTTCATTCACGCACCGTCAGTTTCTAGGACTACTTCAGAGGTCCTGGCCTTCATTTGCTCCTCAGTGGCATGTGTTTGCACACTGAGCTGCCCAGAGAATAACTTTAGAGGAAGTTTTAACTTTTAAGTGATTAGGCGATCACTGTTTTTCTAGAAGCTGTACTTGATCATTATTCTACAAATGTGAGGGAGGTGGACTATTTATATTGCTACCGAAAAAGTGTTTGAAAAATTAAGCCCTAAACTATGTGAATGTAATGTTTATAAATTCATTAATTGATTTATTCAAAAAAGGTGTGTTGATGAATTGCTGTGGCCGTGTATGGTGCTGGCCCTGGTGGGTTCACATTCTGTATGTCTGTGTAGCAGCATACCTTCCATCCAGTGGACGGTTTGAATTTGGTGAAAAGTCTAACTTTTACTTTGGGAGAGGTGACTACAGGTGCTCTGAGAGCACAGAGAAGGAAGGCCTGAGTCCGGTTAAGGAGCAAGAAAGAATCCTTCTGGCAGAGGGCGGAGAAGTGAGAGCATATTAAGGGAACTGCAAGTAGCAGATAAAAGCCCAGAGTGTGGGGAAGGAAGTAGTAAAAGATGAGTCAGGCGTGATGAACAGGACTTCATAGACTGTGTGGGGTTCTGAACTTATCCTCAATGTTTTTGAAAGCCACTGACTGTTTTTAAATGGGTGACATATGGTCATTTTCATACTTTAGGAAGGTACATTTAGGTAATGGTGAAGAATATTGGGAGAAGGCAGAAGGTTGTAAAAGTGAAAGCAATAAAGTTAGGGGACAACTGCAGTGACCAAGGTGCAAGGTGATAGGGACTTGACAAAGGCTGTGGCAGCGATGGGGTGGTAAAGGTCAGCATCCACAGATGGTGATTTGATGTGCTAATCTGAGGGATGAGGTAGAGAGATGGCCCTCAAACATGGCTTGAAGTACTGGGAGAAGTGTTTACCAAAATAGGAAATGAAGAGGAGGTAGAGGGTTACAGAAGTAAGACTATGCGCTCGGTTTTGGACATAGGAAATTTGAGTATCCTCTAGCCACATGGTGGTGTATGGTAAGCAGTTGAATATGTAGTCTAAACTTAGGAAAGAGAAGAGATTTACTAATCACCAGCATAGAGTTGATAAAGTGAACACATGGAAGAGGGAAAAAAAGTGACCTAGGATATGCTGGAGAATCTAAACTAATAAAAGCGAAATATTAAAATTAACCGTTTCTCCGAGACAGGGTAAGCCACGCCCACCAGCCAATCAGAGCGGCTGTATGCAAATTAGCCCAGCCAACATGGCGGCCGCCACTCACGGACCTGAGTAAACAGCCCTTTCCATTGCGGCAGAAGCGAAAGTGAAGCTGCGCCCCTCAGCTCAGCTCCG
>PVJC01025577.1:0-24654 GCA_004026665.1 Murina feae | reverse complement strand
AGGTGCCCGTCCCCTAGGTGTCCCTCCCGCAGGTGTCCCTTTCCCAGGTGCCCGCCCCCCAGGTGTCCCTCCCCCAGGTGCCCGCCCCCCAGGTGCCCGTCCCACCGCCCGGGGCGCACAGAGGTCCTGGGAGTTCGGAGCAGACACGCGTCCCGGCACCTCCGCCTGTCACACCGAGCGCCTGCTGTCCCTTCACGCCGGGCCCGCCGACGCCCGACACTCACTCGGCGGCTGCCACCCTGCAGGGCCCGCTGTCACCGGAGCGGCCGGGCCACCTCGGGAACCTGCGGGCTGCGCCGCACCGAGGGCTGCGAGGACCGCGGGCCCGGTGCAAGCGACCAGCCCTTGCCCCGAGCCCCATGACGCCCCGCCCCGCGCCGACGCACAGCCTCCCGCCGTCGCGACATGGTGACGACAGGGTCAAGCCGGAAGCGACCCTCAGACCCTCCCCTCCGCCCCCCCACCCCGCTGGCCCTGGGAAGTCGGCCCTCGGTCACCTCCCTGCCACCTCACCTCGGGCCGAGCCCGCCTGGGGGAGCAGCTTCCACATGAATCCGGCCTCAGTGTCGGGCGACGTGCGGCTGCGCAGCCTCAGCGGCCGGACGGGCGCGGCCCCGGCGCTGCGGACTGGCGGGCTCCGAGACGTGCCTCCTCGCCGACTGCGCCTGCGCAGGAGGAGGCGGCGGCGCCCGGTCGCCACCTGGTGGCTGGGAGAGAGTGGCGCAGCCTCTATGGAAGTGTTTAAGGCCTGGCAAGTGGGGATCCCGTTTTAAGGTGTTCGCCAATATTAGATTATCTGCATATTTCTGGTTGTAAAGGGAAATAGCTTTATAATTAACTACAAAGAAACATAAGGAAACTTCATACTTAGAATAGAAAAGAGGCCTTCCACATTGATGGAAAGCTCCTGGTAATTAAACCCCAACATTGTTAGCTCCTCTGATTCAAACAAACAGCCCCTTTGTTCAAATTGGAAGCAAGATAAGTTACGCTCAAGACTACATTCTTGCATACAACTCCTCTCTGCTGGTTTTTTGTTTTTGTTTTTTACAACTCGGGTAATTCACACCAACAAGTCTCTAATTAGTAGAAAGTTTCCTTCCCCCCTTCTTCAAACAAGCCTCTTTTGAACTTACCCTAACTTTTACTCTAAGCATCTTTTGCAGGCTTGGGTGGCGATACTGATAAAGACATCTCCCTAGGACATCTGCCCTGGTTGTCTCCTGAAGAGCTAACAAACTACAAGCCCCCTGATGTTCAATTTCAGCCCCCATCCCCCTTCCTTGTCACCTAGCAACAGCAGCCAAGGCATTAACAGGGGGAGCAGCTTTTGTTCTTTGCCCTTTTATTGATTAGCAATGCACAGGCCCTTTTCCTTTTGGGGAAAGCAAAAATAAACTTCCTCTCTACATCTATTTCTTCTTGCAGTTGTGAATTCTTTCATAGTCCACATTACTGGCCCCAAACCCTAACACCACTTATATAATTCCATGGGTTTGCAATTTCTTTAATTGCAGTCATTCCTTTGAATGGATCCTAATGATGGTAATGGTGATTATGGTAAAGATAAGGATTTCACTCGTTAACTTATTATTTTTACTCCTCTCCAAGTTCAAATCAACCTCTCCCAACCTGTTTCATAATGCTACACTTCCCTCTAATCAGGAGCTGAGTTCTTTCCACTTCCACTTGAACCTAACTGTTGTAGTCTCTGCTCCCAATCCAGGAGTCCCTAATCCTTCATCACCTTCCTGCACCCATTCATTCCACATCCTGCATCCCCCAGAGTGAACACCCTAGAGCAGCGGTCGCCAACCTTTCGGACCTCACAGACCACCTGTGGTCAGCGGACCACCGGTTGGCGACCACCAACCACTGCCCTAGAGCGAGCACACTTGTGATCATAGAAGTTCTGGTTTTTAAAAATATTCTGTAACATAACAAAATGCATTGTAAAGTTATAGTTAAATCTGTGTTCTATTGGCACAAGGATAGACAATAGGCAAATGGGTTAATACATCCACACATATAAAGTAATTTAATTTTTCAAAAGTAACAATACAGAGCAATGGTGGAAAGGCCTTGTGTTGCGTGGCTTTGTTTCCCAGTAATGATCTGGGGGTATTGGTTAACACTACGGAAGATATGAAGACAGGCCCTATATTGCACAAACAGACAAAAAAATCAACTCCGTATGGATAGTACATCTAAATATGACAGTAAGTAATTTTAAAGAAAATATGAGCGAGAATTAGCAAATCTTTTAAAAATAGAACACAAAAAAGTGTGCCCCACGCTGCAGAATCCCTAAAATTCACTGATTTTGTGAACCAGAACCATTTTAGGGGTTTTCTTGTTACTTTTCTGGAGGATATACATGCTCACCACAGCCTGATTGGGGTTCCGGCCATTCCCCCCGCCCAGCCTAAGGTGACGTCGTCACAGAACCCCACGAGGACACCGCCAGGCCGCCGCGCCGCCCCCGGGACAACTACAGAGAGCGGAGGGTCCGCGGGGGGCCCAGCCCCCGCACCAGCGCAGGCGAGGGGGAGGGGCGGGCGTCCGCAGCCTAGTGCACCAGGCGCAGCTCCCGCCAGCACAGTCCGCTCCGGCCGGACGCCACCCTGCTCTCACCACGCCCGCCTCCTCCACCGCGCAAGCCCGCCTCTGACTTCACCCTTGAACTCAGACACGCCCCTGACCCCGCCCCCGGTCTCAGACACGCCCCTGACCCCGCCCCCGGTCTCAGACACGCCCCTGACCCCGCCCCCGGTCTCAGACACGCCCCTGACCCCGCCCCCGGTCTCAGACACGCCCCTGGCTCCGCCCCCGGTCTCAGACACGCTCCTTGCCCAGTCTCCCGTCTTAGACACGCTCCTAGCCCCGCCCCTGGGCTCAGACACGCTCCTTGCCCAGTCTCCCGTCTTAGACACGCTCCTAGCCCCGTCTCCGGTCTCAGACACGCTCCTAGTCCCCGGCCGGGTCTCAGCGACGCCCCGACCCCGATCCCGGTTCCGGCCACGCCCCCGACTCCGGCCACGCCTTCTACTCCAGCCACGCCTTCTACTCAGGCCACGCCCCGTTCACTGCTTATCTCCGGGAGGCGTTTCCGGACGCGTCCCGCTCCCGCCATGGCGCTGCTGGGTCGGGTTTCCTTTGCTGGAGGTCGCGGTCCTCGGCGGGTAAGGCGGCGCTGGAGGGGGCGGCTCGGGGGTCCCCGCGAGCACCCTGCTTGTGCCTGCCTCGGGGCGGCGTCCTGGCGCGAGGAGTAGGGGCCGCCGCGGTTCTCAGGGTCGTTCGGTTCCCAGGCGTGTGCCAACTGGGGCAAAGGGACCGTGCGCACGCGGCAGTGACAGGGGAAAACTCCATCTTGCGCTCTCTGTGCGATTACACATTAGTGCCGCCCTGGCTGGTGTGGCTCTGTGGACAGAGTGAAGGGACCCAGGTTCATTCAGGTCAAGGGCACGTGCCTGGGCTGCAGGCTTGCTCCCCAGTGGGGCACGTGCAGGCAGCCAATCAGTGCTTCTCTCTCTCTTTCCCTCTCCCTTCCTCTTTAATGCAAACAAATTCACATAAAAAGAGAAAAAAAGATCAGCACCCCGCTGTGGACGCGGGGCTGGGCAACGCGCACCCCTGCACTGACCGAAGCCTGCAGACAGCGTGCAGGAGAGGCTGCGGGGGGGAGGGATGGACGGAGAAAGGAGAACGTCTGCTAGCCCCTCCCCAGCTACACAAACCCTAAGGCTCAGCTAAACCAGGAGCAGCGCCCGCAGCTGGTACAAACAATAACCTGGACGCTGGGAGCACATCTGACAGTCTGATAGAACGGGCACTCTGGTGTTCCTTCTCGGAAAAGGACAAATTCCAAGTAAGGAGAACATAGGGAACGACCTGATGAGTCTCCCAAGTGACACAGTTTTCTTTTTAAAAGATCTGTTCAGGGCTGTGGATTGGCTGATACGGGTTCCACTTCCTGTGAAGGTGTAGGTTATAGTTCCTCATCAGAGTCGCTCATTAATGGTTTCTGATTCCTTCTCAGAGACCGTTCTCATTTAAGTCTGACAACAGCCCTCTGGTGGAAAAGTCTCCAACACCAACCACTGGGACTGTGGTAATGGTTCCCACCTGCATCCCAGCTCGCTGACACCATTAGATGGCGCAGGCTGAGGGAAAAAATGAACTCCTTTAAGAAGTAACTGTAATCTGACAATTCTGACATTCCTTCACGGAAGAAAAATGTTGAGAATGGGGGTTTGTGATGGGTGGTGGGTCCCTGCGTTTGAATTCCTGGAAGACAAGTCTACACATCAGTGAAGCTGGAATTGTGTGTGTGTGCAAATACAGCTGGAAAACCCTCCTTTGAATACTTCTGTTACCAGAACCAAGAGAAACGTTTCTTTTGTTACATCCTGTTTAAGAAGTACTGTGTGGCCCTAGCCGGTTTGGCTCAGTGGATAGAGTGTTGGCCTGTGGACTAAAAGGTCGCAGATTTGATTCTGGACAAGGGCATGTATGGGGGTCACAGGCTCCTCCCTGGCCCAGGCTCAGGCCCAGGCCCAGTCAGAGTGCCTTCAGGACGCAAGCAATTGATGTGTTTCTCTCACATCAATATTTCTCTCTGTCTTTCCATTCTCTGTAAAAATCAATGGAAAAATATCCTTGGGTGAGGATTAAAAGAAAATAGGTACTGTGTTAAATTGTGTAAGGTTAGCTACAAAACAAACATTCAGAACTGGCTCTGTGCCTGGCCCTGGGGACAAAGATTTAAAAAATTAAATTAAAATCCTGCTCTCAGTTGTATCGAGGAAAACATTCATTTATCCAGTTGTGTATCAGGAAATGCTAATTAAATGCCTACTAAGTGTTGGGCATTCTTTGGTGTTCGTTGGTTGCAACAGGTACCTCCTGTGTATTATTTTAAACTAGGGATGTTGACCCATGAGTGCACCTTAAAATCACTTTGTGTAAGAGCAAGATCAGTCAGAAAAATAAACTGGTCGAGGAGGAAGTGCCAGCCTCCGTCTCGTGCAGTAAGGTTAAGTTCACTTTTCTTTTTAACTTGCCATTCTTCCTTTGTCGGTTCACTCTTTGGTATCTGAAAACTCCCCAAATTTGATGAAAGACATGAATATAAACATCAAAGAAGCTCAATGACCATCAAGTATGAAAAACCCTAAGGGACACATTATGATCAAATTTATGAAAGCCAGAGACAAGAATCTTGAGAGCAGCAAGAAAGAAATGACTTGTCACAAGGGATACTAAATAACATGGTCAGCAGATTTCTTATGAGAAACTTCGGAGGCCAGAAAGCAATGGGCCGATATATTCAAGTGCTAAAAAAAAGAATTGTCAACTAAGAATTATCCATTATCTGATAAAATTCCATCAAAAGTGAGGGATAAATTAAGACATTGCCAGATAAATAAAAACTGAGGACTATATTTCCACTTGGCCTGCCCTGCAAGAAATGCTCAAGGGAGACCTGCAAAGTGAAATGAGAAGATGCTAGACAATAACTCCAAGCAGGATGAGGAAATAAAAACCTCAATAAAGACTTTGGTGTTAGTGCTTTTTTAGCAACTGGCGGTGATATTACCCGAAATAAAGTGAGAAAGACCTTTGTTGGAACCCCTTGCTGGATGGCCCCTGAAGTCATGGAGCAGGTCCGAAGGTATGATTTCAAAGCTGATATCTGGAGTTTCGGGATCTTTCAACAGTTTATATATAGAATGTGATTCCATTATATAAGTTCAACTTCAGGGACAGTTGTGCTATATTGCTTAGAGAAGCAAAATGAGGTGGGAAAAAATAAAATAAAGGAGAGGACTGTGATAAAATAGTAAATAGAATTATTACCAGGAGTCCGCCTTCCCACCTGGACAGCAATTGAACTGGCAGAATCTGTTGTGCAGCGGCGTTCTCGAATAACATTTTGTCTGTCATTTTATTGTAATACAAATGAGATGCTATAGGAACTTAACTCCTTTTTATATCAATTAGCTTATGGTAAAATTGGCTTCATTATGTATTGTTTTACTTAAAGTCACAGAACCTGTTAATGTTAAGTGAGGACTTACTGTAACTGTTTTGGAGTTCTGAGGACCATTAAAGGCTTGAAAATTCTAGGGAAGGTCTTAGATTGCAAATTTTGCTTAATTTGGTCCATTTCAGAGCCAAATTTCTCATCCATCAGCCACTGTACGCATGTTTTGGAATGGTTTGCACACAACTTGTGGGAATCGTAGTGGGCAAAAATGGTCTGTTTTCCAAATATCATGCATCTGTGTTCTGATCAGTGATTACTGCTTCAGATCTCAGAGGTGCAGGCACAGAGGCAAATAGCCATTATGGTTGTTACACGCCCCCTCCACCTTCCCACCGTGATTTCCAGGCAACTTACTAGGCCAGCACCCTTCTTCCTTCCCTTCATTTTTCTCGTCTTTCCCCTTTTGGAGCCAGACATTAAAGACTAGGATATTAAAAAAAACAACCTACATTTACAGGGAAAATTGGAAAGTGACTGCATATGCCAAGGGAAAAGTGCGGGAAAGATCTGAGAAGACCTTTAAGTTTACATCTCAGGCTGATGCTTGACATAGACACAGTCTCCAACAAACAAAAACATTTACCAAAAAAAAAACAGCAAACTCTGGAAATGGGGTAGACTCTGATCTCCACAGTCGCCATTTTATTAGATTTAAATCTCGTTTTCAAAGACAACAAACTTACAAGACATTTAATGAAACTGCAAAGCCTGCAAGAACTTGAGTAAAATTAGTTATGGACTTCAGTCTTTTAACTACCCGAATCTATAGAGGCCCCACTTGTTTTCAGGGCAGCCTTCCAGGCTGCTTCGTCTGCAGCCCAGTTCCCCCTTGCCTCACATACATACAGGTGTAGTGCCAGTTGGCCCATCGTCCTTGCTCTGCTCATTTCTGTCTAACTGCCTATTATATTATCTTAAGGATCCTGGCTCTGAATTCTTTCAGGGAAAATGGGCAATGGAGTCTTCTGTAGCTGCTTCCATGCTGAAGAGGGGCAGAAGTTTCTCTCAGAACCAAAAGATCCTTGCTGTCTGTCAGAGAGACGATAAGGCCTGGGCACAGAAGAAGGGGGGCTTGTGACCTGGCAGAGACAAACTGTAACGAATTGTCTGGTGGAAGGGAAAGAAACATTTTAGCTTTAATAACCTCTATAGAATTTTTCTCCTCAAAATTACCTCTGTGTTTATTAAAAGAGCCGAGTTAAGACCAATTTTTCTATTGTATTCAATTTGGCCTGATTGTTTGCATAAACACAAATGTTGTAGACCAAGTTAGCGAGAGTAAGACCACCGACTCCAATTAGGTCCTAAGTAGCAAGCGAGAATTTATTGAGCTGGCCAGGGCCTTCACAGGCACTTCCTTGTGGGGAAGTCTTGCCTGCAAAAGCCCCGACCTTGGTGCTAAGCAAGCTTTTATTCACTGGAACCACAAAGGACACCTTGTTCTTCAGTAGAACTGAGGTCTATGCCTTGGAGATTGCAAGTTTCTGCAGAAATGGCAATAATCCTTATCTAATGGTTTGCAATCTTCTTTTTCTTTTGTTTTCATAAAAGCAATAACTTTACTATTTTTATGAAAATGATACCTGGTCAATATGAATTCAGGTTACAGTTAAAGAAATTTAAAAACAACAACAACAAGGTGACACATGGCCCCATCCTGGCCACCCAGAAATAGTGATGGGTGACATTGGGTGATGCTGTCGTTCCAGACACCCGACTGCAGGGAAAAGGATTGGCGTACAGGCATAATTCGGCTTGGATGTATCGCATTTATTTTTCTCTCAGAACTAAACATCGGTTCATTGTCTTCTGATACTGAATGTTGTCAGGGAGAAGTATTTGTGTTTCTCTTCTATCTGGAAAGCCTAAGAAATCTTTCTTTACACAGTTACAAATTCCAGAATAAAAGCCTCCTGGAGGCAAGGATTTCATCTGATTTGTTCGCTGCTGCATTTTTTATAAGCACATTCTCAAGTCAAAATAAACCTTTTCAAGAGCAGGAGTTCTGCTTCTAACTAACATGACTAACAAAAAAGAGTCTTGTTAGTTTTGGCTAACGTGACAGGGATAAGTAAGAGATGATCTGAACGAAAGGTCAGAAGGAGTGAGACTCCAGCTAAAAATGCCAAACTGCCTGCAAATTCCTCTCTCTGGTTCCATCCCCCTGGATTGCGTAGGATCTGTGAAGCATCTGCTTGGTGCACATCTAACTGCAGACAGATAACTAACAAAAAACGGCAAATATCCCCTGCACACATGGCAAATGCTGCTTCCAGGCCTCCTGTTCGTTGCTGTAAGATGTGTTCTTACTCAAAAACGTAATTCCAGCCTTGCTACTGGCAGCAGCTGCATAATCAGCCTCAGCACTGGAGCCAGAGTCCAGTTAAGTGCCTTGTAGATTTGCTCAGCAGGGCCTTTGTGTTGCTGTGGCAAGGTCTATGTTCTGCAGGTGCTTAGCACATCTGTGCAAGGCCTAAGTTAAGGAGCCAGTGGAGGCACGCAGACCTCCTCAGCACAGAGCTGGTGGGCAGCACAAGGGGGTGTAGTTTGGGCTCCTTCATTTTGTAATGTTTACAAACTGTTGGCATTAGTGGGGGCGTCCCTCCTTGTAGGGCTGTCCTCTGCCTCCATGCAGTGGAGCATCAGCAGGTCTCCTCTCACGGTCCCTTCCAGCTGTGACCCCGTCCCCTGTGGTCTGGGCATTGAACAGAATGCATGCGTGGCACAGACAGTGCCTTCTAGAAGCTGGACAGAGTTCACCGGGAGGTGGTGACTGAAGGCTTATTGTGTGCATGAACTATATGAATTGCATTTTCCCAAAGTCATCCTTTGAGAAATAAGGTTGTCCAGTCTTTATCAAGCTGCCATTTTTATGTGACATTTAAGGCCAGGTTCACTTATGGGAATATCAGTCGGGTAAATTTGATGTGAAAAATATTTATTTTGACCTAAACCAACAGGTAATTAGAAACTTCAAATATGTACATGGTAATATTCCATTGTCTTATAAACATAGCTCATATCTTATACTTAATTATGGAATAGAGAATACTTACACTTCAAATAGGTCATGTGTTCTTACTACAATGTTGTTTTCCTCTACGCTTCCTCTGTTGTGTACTTGCATATGTGATTTGATTTTTTAAAACTTTTTGTTGTGTTTTATTAATCCTCACCCAAGGATATTGTTCCATTGATTTTTAGAGACAGTGGAAAGGAGAGGGAGACACAGAGTGAAACATCAATGTGAGAGAAACATCGATTGGTTGTCTCCTGCACTCACTCCGACCAGGGCTTGCAAACAAGGTAAGTGCCCTTGACCAGAATCGAACCTGAGATCCTCCAATCTGGGGGCCAGTGTTCTACCCACTGAGCCAAACCAGACAGGGCAGATTTTTTTTTTAACTTAAAATAAATATTTTTATTGGTTTTTAGAGAGAGGGAGAGAAACATCAATGCAAGAGTGAAACTGCAATGGGCTGCCTCCTGCACGCCCCCTACTGGGGATGGAGCCCACGACCCCTGCACATGCCCTGACCTGAAGTGGAACCAGTGACCTTTCCATGCCTGGGATGATGCCCAACCAACTGAGCCACACCCACCGCCCAGGGTTTGTTAACTTTTAAATGAAAAATGTATGAACATGTCAAGCACTCATCAGTACAAAGCATAAGCAGTGACAATCCGTAAGGCCCTCGCCCGGGAGGTTCCTGCAAGGAGCCCCAGTGGGTCTGTCTTCCTGGTGGCAGAGTCCAGTGCGGAGCCCTCACCCTGGTGCAGGGAGGGAGTCATTTGATCCATTTTTATTTTATTTTATTTTCGACCCATTTTTAAAGAAACACCAGTTTTAAAGTGTCAACAGAGCTTCTGACGCTTTGTTGGTTTTGAAGGCTGACTCACCGGGTTGAAAAAGAAAGTGAGAGGTTGAGGTTGAACAGAAAGGAGGAGCAAAGGCCAGAGGTGACCTGCTTGGGACTTTCTAGTCCGCCTGAGCCAATGTCCTCTCCTGACCTCTCACTTTGAACATTGCTCCTTTCTGTGCGTATATCAACATGTGTATGAAGAGACTCTCATTTAAAAAATGACAAGTGGGACAGAATTTCCTCAGCAAGTAATGGTCGAGTGATCGAGTAAACAATATGTATGTACTAATGTTTACATTAACGTGAGTTCTAGCTTTTAATAGATACACTGGATTTTGTTATATGGCTGAGCCCTGATTGATTAATTATATTCCCTATGGAAATGCAGATTTGTTTTCTAGTCTTTTCTGTTACCAGCAATGCTTTAATGAATATGTTGGACTACTTTGAGCCCCTTTCGCATCTGAGTCCCTAAAAAACAGTAACAGTAATGAATTTTAGGATAAGTGTCAACTTTTGCAAAACGCCCACTAGGATTTTGATAGAAATGGAATCTGTGGATCATTTCCAATCCATGAACACAGGCATCTTTACAAGCCTTGCACTGCTGTTATTAAGTATATTTGTATTGTGTTTTGATGTGATTATAAATAGAATAGCTATTTTAATTTTATTTTTATCTTAATGGATATCTGTATAAGATTGGAGTCGCTCAAGGAATTAGGTGGATGCAATGAGCAAGAGGAGAGTTTATTAGAGGGAATGGGGGGGTGGACCCACAACCAGGGAAGGTTGGGACTCAGCCTCTGCTGTCCTTGGGGTTGAATTTTATGCTCCAAAACCACAAGGGGCAGAGGCTGAGGGAGGCAGGTGTTCTAGTCTGGTTGGATGGAGTTCGTTGTCCTTCAGCCTGATTAGTGCTGGCCGTGGAGGCCGTGGGATGCAGGTGCCATTGTTACCCTGTTGAGTCAAATAGGGTGACCGCAGGCTGTTCCATGCAGTGAGGCTGGGGCCACTGTCTTGTTTGGAACTTTCTAGTCCCCCTGAGCCAATGTCCTCTCCTGTCACTTTGAACATTGCTTCTTTCTCCCTCCAAATGAGTGAGTGTATCTGTAAGAAAAATCCCCAATCATGGAGTTGCTGGCTCAAAGGGTATTTATAGTTAACATTTTGATAAGTGTTGCCCATTGGCCTCTGAAGAAATTGTCCCAATTTATATCAACAGATTATAAGAGTGACTTGAATAAGCTGTTTCTTGTATTATGAAATCTTGAACCTCAATAATCTGGAAAGAAAAAAAGATACCTTCCTGTGTTTAAATGCGAGTATTTAGCTATAAGTGTGTTTGTATTTTCTTTGTGTAGACTATCTCTTAAAGCTCTTGGCCTAGTTTTTCTATATGCAAATGACTTCTTAATACTCACATCAGTAGGTTGGATTTTTTTCCTTAGATGTAAACTAATTTCAAGATGCCATCATTTAAAATCAAGGGAAACAACTACTTTAACTTATGAAATAAGTGGCAAAGAGCTGATTGTACTGCATAGCTGTGTGATACTTGCTTGTCTGCTCTCCCCCAGCTCCAGTGGTGCAGGAGCCTGGCCATCTGGGTAACAAGCAAACACATAAGCATGTGCTGGAAGAGGTCCGATCTGTGGTGCCAGGGACCCAGCCCAGAAGGAAGGAGACTGTTTGCCTTCCTGGGTGAAGCCTTCAGCCAGGTGTAGGGAGGGCGTCATTCGACCCATTTTTAAAGAGGCACCAGTTTTAAAGTGTCAACAGAGCTTCTGACACTTTGCTTGGTGTTGAAGGCTGACTCTGCTGGGTTGAGGCTAAACAGAAAGGGGGTGCAAAGGCCAGGTGACCTGCTTGGCGAGGGTCAGGGTGCCGAGGGGTTGGGGAGAACAGATTGCTCCCCCACCTGGGACCTGGTGGAGAGGACTGAGGCCATGTTGTCCAACAGCTCAAATGCCATGCTAATGAGTTAAATTTTTAAAAATATATTTTTATTGATTTTTAGAGAGAGGACGGGAGAGAGAGAAACATGGATGTGAGAGTGAAGCATCTATTGGCTGCCTCCTGCACATCCCCTATTGGAGATTTACCCCACAACCCGGGCATGTGCCTGACCAGGAGTCCCACCGGCAACCTTTTCATGCATGGACAATGCCCATCCCACTGAGCCACACAGGCCAGGGCTAATTTGTGTATTTTTTATTCTGGAGGACTTGATGTTTTTGAGGAATAGGATGTTAATGTGGAGGCCCAGGCAATCTATACTAATAAAAGCCTAGGTGGCCCTCGCATGCGACGTCGTCACAAGATGGCCGCCACAAGATGGCCACCACAAGATGGCCACGTGGACAGCAGGGACAGGGCCTAGCAGCCGCTCTGTGCTGTGAAGCCTGGGGGTCCCACAACTTTTTGCAGCATGGAGGAGGCAGGTCTTGGTGGAGGAGGCAGGTTGCGGCTGGGGAGGGCAATTGTGGGCAATTGGTCTGGGAGGGGAGGTCAGCTGGGGGCAATCGGGCCAGCAGGGGAACAGTTAGGCATCAATCAGGCTGGCAGGGTAGTGGTTAGGGGGCGATCAGGCTGGCAGGCAGAAGCAATTAGGGGCAATCAGGCAGGCAGGTAGGTGAGCGGTTAGGAGCCAGCGGTCCTGGATTGTGAGAGGGATGTCTGGCTGCCGGTTTAGGTCCAGTCGCTTTGAATATCATGCACTGGGCCTCTAGTTGTATATAATAAAAGGCTAATATTCAAATTGACAGAACAGTGGAACAACTGGTCGCTATAATGTGCACTGACCACCAGGGGACATGATCAATGCAGGAGCTGCACCTTCGTAGTCAGTGTGCTCCCACAGGGGGAGCGCTGCTCAGCCAGAAGCCGGCTGACGGCTGAGGAGCACAGCAGTGGTGGTGGGAGCCCATCTCAACCACAGTGCTAATGATGTCCGACTGATGGCTTAGGCCCGTTCCTATGGGATGTCAGTCAGACATCCCCTGAGGGCTCCTGGGCTGTGAGAGGGTACAGGCTGGGCTGACGGACCCCCCTGAGTGCACGAATTTTGTGCCCTGGGCCTCTAGTAGTAACACAACAATGATGAGGAAATAGATAAGCCAAGCATTATTTAAATATTGACTTAGATCCACAACATTAATATGAGGGTCTATGATTATGTGGTTTTTACAGATTTGAAACTGGATTTTCTTAATAACGTACCTAAAACATTAAACAGTGATGTTTACAGAAATCTTTTTACATGAAACTTGAGAAACTTTTCTATGGTGTAAAATTACACCATGCTTCCCCCCTTCTTTCCTGTATTGGTTTCTTGGGTTTTACTTAGACAAGGAGTCACCTCACCTGTCTCAGGTCTCAGAGGCCTGTATCTTAGAGGCTTCCAGGGCCCAGGGCTCTCTGCGGGGGGAGGGGGCGGCAGGAGTGGGGGGCAGGGGCATGGATTCAGCCAGGTTTAAGTAGACTTCACTGTTGGAACAGCTGAGTTTTATCTGAAGTTTCCTAGTTTTGAAATATTGGCTTAAAATTTTAAAAACACAGGCAGGCCTAAGAAAAGACATGTGGTCTAGAATCACCAATGTGCCTCTATTATAGTGTTTATACTAGGTATTTTAGACAAGCCAAAATACTTAAGGAACTTAGGTATAAATTTCACTGGTCTCAGCCTTCATCCTGTAGGGAAGAGACAGACAAGACTCTCAGAATCACACTCTGAGGGTGAGAAGCAGGGTTGCTCTCCCAGGTGCTGATGGAAGGGTGGGGAAGGGGGTGCGGTTTACAGGATGGAGGTGAGAGATGAGTGTGGGCGGGGAGGCAGGTGATGGCTAACCATTTTTGGGGGAGATTTCAGAACTTTTAACTAAAATATAAATTTGTATTGCCAAAATTGGAAGACTTGGGTTAAGAACTTTAGAGATTTAAAGATCAATCTTGTTAGGAAAGATGGTCTTTCCATTCTCAAAAACAACGTATATCCAGAAAAACCACAGTGAGATTTGAAAATCCATAAAAGACTACTTTGTATTCACTTTCTGTGATTCAAGTGAAATAGCGGACATGCTGTTTCAGTTTATTCAGGATCCTTCTCTGCAGGAAGAGGAGGTTGGATATAAGATCCAGTGAGGTCTGTTCATTTCTTGGATCTTCACATTGAAATCAAGCTGCTTTTAGGCCAACAGATGACTTGGATTTAATACTCAACAGCATATGTGCTGAGAATGATCAGCAGGTGGATTAAAGTAGATGTCAGTTTCTTCACTTTTCACAGTGGGGAAAGGGAGTCAGGATCAATATTGATCAGATCAAATCAGAAACAGTGTGTGAGACGGTGCTGGCTTTTTATCTGTTACATTATAGACCCTTGTTAGGATTTATTATTATTTTTTATATTTTTATTGATTTCAGAGAGCAAGGGAGAGTGGGAGAGAGATAGAAACATTAATGATGAGGGAGAATCATTGATCGGCTGCCTCCTGCACAACTCATACTGGTGATTGAGTCAACAACCCAGGCATGTGCCCTGGCTGGGAATCAAACCGTGACCTGCTGGTTCATAGGTCAACCACTGAAATATGCTAGCCAGGCAGGAATTATTTTTATCAAATGTGATTATTTTTATCTTTTTAGCCTTAAACATGCACACTAGGAAATTAAGAAATCTTGTAAAATAAATTAAAAAAGCAAGTTTGTATGCAAATATTTTGTTTAATTTATCTTTCATATAGTAACACAATTTCCCCATACAAATCAACACTAAATAAGTAGAGCCTGTGGGAAATGAGAACCCAATTTTTCATTATCACTTGGTAATGACAAACTCACCAACCTACTCATGGACATTTCCTGAGTCATCACCCTAATGGAAGAGCTCTGAGGCCATGGCAGCCTCAGACCCCTGTCTGAAGTGAAGGATTACTGTGGGCTGCATGGATTTCATGCTCTGACAAAACAATACATGAAGCCAAAGGAAAGAAACCAGATTTGCAAATGTATTTTCACCAATTATTTTATACTCCTCAAATTTTGTCTTTTAATAATTTTCCCCCTGATAATAAAATCAAATTATAGTTATGGGGACTGCCTTATGCCTTTGGCGTGATTATTGAGCTCAGTGAGTGGAGAGAGGTGGCTCACAGGCGACTGCATCCATCCCTGTTGGAATCTTACTTCTGCATCCAGGCCCCTCCTTTGCAATGGGATAAAAGCACTGCCAGCTTCATGGGGTGGGGAAGGTTGGTAAGTTTGATATCTAATTCTGACACATAAGAAGCACCTAAGAATGTTGCCTCTTTATTGTTTGTTATTTGCTCAACATTTAAAGTTTGTTTTTATAATTAAACTAGGGGCCTGGTGCACAAAAATTTGTGCATTCGGCAAATGGGGGGTCCCTCAGCCAAGCCTGTGCCCTCTTGCAGTCTGGGACACCTTGTGGGGGGGGAGGAATGTCCCACTGCTGGCGTGCCTGGCCAGCCTGGGTGAGGGGCTGAGGGCCATTTTCAGGCTGCCCACAGCCCCTTCAGGGTTCGTGCGCGGGGGGTGGGAGGGCTGGTGAGTGCAGGGTGATGTTTCCCACCAGAGGGCCCACGATCGCACACACCTGGTGGGCCCCCACCGCTGAGAGGACACACCTGGTGCAAAGCTAGGTGGCGAGCCAGGGGCGGACGCTGGTGCAGGATCCCTCGGTGGGGCCCTGCTGCTGAACAGACACACCCAGGGTGGAGCTGGGCAGCAAACTGGCTTTGGATGCTCCCCACTGTGCAGCAGATGCTCCTGCACGCCCCTGAGGAGGTCCCCCGGGGCAGAGCCATGCAGTGGACCCAGGACAGGCGCTCCTGGACACCCCACAGAGGCCCCTGGGGGGCAGAGCCAGGCAGCAGACCCAGGATGGCTGCTTCTGCAAGCCCTGCAGAGGACCCACTCTCCTGCACGCCCGGTGGAAGCCCCCGGGGGGGTGGAGCCAGGCAGTGGACCCGGGATGGGTGCTCCTGGATGCCCCGAGGAGGCCCCAGGCCGGACTCCTTCCCCCTCTGAGCTGACACACCCGGCACAGCTGTGCCGGCCACAGAGGCTCCCAGTGCAGAGCCGCCCTGCCAGCCTCCATCTTGGCTGGGTTAATTTGCATACAGCTACTCTGATTGGCTGGTGGGTGTGGCTTAGGTGTCCTGAAGAAATGGTCAATTTCAATATTATGCTTTTATTAGTTTAGATAATTGAAACACTGTTGCTTTAAGCTGAGGCCTAGGCAGGTAATGAAACCTGTTTGTTTCAGCTCCGTGGCTTCTACAATTGAAACATTGTTATTGTAACCAGAGGCTCAGCCAGCCTAGGCAGGCAGTTGCAACAGAAGCCTCTGGTTTGCTCTAGCTCCGTAGCTGCCGGCCTCCATCTTGACTGGGTTAATTTGCATACAGCCGCTCTGATTGGCTGGGAGGTGTGGCTTGGCTGGTGGGCGTGGCTTAGGTGTCTTGGGTGATGGTCAATTTACATATTACTCTTTTATTATATTAAATGAGAGGCCTGGTGCACAAATTCGTTCATGGGTGTGGTCCCTAGGCCTAGCTGGCAATCAGGGCTGATCAGGGCTGGGCCGATTGGGGTCTGCCAGCCAGTGGGAGGGACAGGGTACAGGAGGTTGGCTGCCGCTGGCCCCAAGGAGGGAGCCAGCCCTTGGTGCTCTGGGAAAGGGGATGTGTCTGGCACCACCCACCTCTGATTCCCTGTCCCAGCCCAGGGCCAGAAGATGACGGTTGCTAGGCCTGGCATGGAAGGAACGGATTGTGTTGAGCGTCTGCCCCCTGGTCGTCTGTGTGCCATCATATTGACTGGTCAACTGGTTGTTCTGGTTGTTCAGTTGTTAATGGTTGTTTAGGCTTTTAGATATATATAGATAGATGTGAGCAGATGGCAGTGGTTTCCCCAAGTATTGTGAGAGTGTGAGCTGTAAAATATAAGAGAGGGCAATGCAAATATTTTTTAGTTCAAAATGGTTTGGTCCTCCTCCCACCCCCATTTTAAATATAGCAGAGCCCTGGCCAGTGTGACTTAGTTGGAGCTTTATCCCATGCACCAAAATGTATCTAGTTCAATTCCCAGTCAGAGCACCTGCCCAGGTTGCAGGTTTGATCACTAGTAGGGGGTGTGCAGGAGGCAGCCAATAGATGTTTCTCTCTCATTGATTTTTCTGTTTCTCTCTTCCTCTCTCTAAAATCAATAAAAGCATATTTTAAAAAAAGATAAAATAAATGTAACAGAAAGAGTCTATCTAAATTTGTCATCCAGAAGACTACATGGGAAGAGGCATTTGACTTAATAAACCTTAAAAGAACTTTTTATGATTGTCTTCAGTGATTCAAAGACAGTATGTGATCTTTATCCAAAATATTTTTGTTAAAAGCATATATGCTTTATGTTAGCTTTTTAAAGTTAAATTTAAGTAAAACACCCGCCAACACGAAAGCTAGCATTTATAGAGTGTTTAGTGTGTGCTAAACAGTGTTGTAGGTATTTTACTTATTTCAACTCATGAAATCCTCACAAGCATCCTGTGGGGAAGGTTCTGTTGTTGTCTCCATTTGTAGAAGCTGAGTTGCAAAGAAGTTACATAACTTGCTGATGGCTGCTCTGTTGGGGAGAAAGTCCTGAGCTACGTTGTCTTGCTCCAGAGCCCGTACTTTTAACCAGGCCTCAATGTCACTAAACATTCCGATAGGAAAGAGTAAAAATTGATTAAATACCATACCAGCAGGGAATTGTGTTAATCCAAGAATTTGCATAATATTAAGTAGTTAGTTTTTTGAAGTTCACCTCTTGTGCAAATTTCAATTCATTTTTTTCTCTTTTAGTTTTTCAGTTATGGAACGAAAATATTATATCAAAGCAGTGACACTTTTCAGTCTAAATTCTTTCCACCCCTTCAAAAAGCAATGCTGCCACCTAACAGTTTTCAAGGGAAAGTGGCCTTCATCACCGGGGGAGGCACTGGCCTCGGCCGAGGGATGACCATGCTCCTGTCCAGCCTGGGGGCACGCTGTGTGATAGCCAGCAGGTGAGTTGCCTGTGAGGTGCCTGAGGCAGCCGCTCCTGAGCCTCAGGATTGGAAACTGTCTGCCAGAGCTGTTTTGCATCTTATCTGCTCTGACATGTCTGCTAGGTTATTAAGTCAGTCTCCTTGGGAAGCCTGGTATAGCTTGAAGTAATGATGGATCCTGGAACAGCTGATTAGTGCATTTCCCAGCCGCAGGGATGCAACTGTTTTTGTACATGAAGGTGAAGCTGAAAAGTACCACCTCGAGGCTGCTTTGCTCTCAGTGGGAGTGATTGTAGCTACTGCTTCAGAGGGCAGCTGTGTGCGAGGATGATGGGTATAACCCTTCCTGTCCTATCGGATGGATGATATTTTACACACCCGTGGTTGTGATGATGGTGGGAAGGGTGAGGCCACGTGGAAGGAGTTTCTCAGAGGTCCACCCTGGTTGCTACAACTGTAATTCTAGAACTTGAGAGATGGGCAAAACCTCCCCTCTTCTATTTTGAACAGTGCAGACATTGGGAGGAGGTAGTCAGGGTGTGATTACAGCCGCTGTGCAATTTACAAAGGCCAAAGGAATTGCCTTCCATGAATGCAAATTGGCCAGACCATCTTTGTTTTTGTTTATGCTGTAATATTTTTAAATGTGCAAACTCTTTTTTGTAAAACTACAGAATCTGCCAGGGCTGACCAGCAGACCCTGAGCGATGGATGAGTGATGACTTTGAGGGAGCTAAGGAACTGCCTGACTAAAGGAACCAGACAGCTCTATTTGCCTGCCTTCTTAGACTTTTATTGTAGCAACAGCTTGAACTAAAATGAACTATTAGATCCTATCATCAGGGTAAGCATTCTTGAGAAGACACCTGTGCCTGCAGTGTCCTTTGAGCAAGGACGTCTGAGGACTAAGCATACAGATTCCAGTAAAAACACCCAGGGGCTCAGACTTGTTTGGAAAAGTCAAGGCAGGGGCAGAACCTTTGCAAGATCCCCCTGGAGGCCCTGACCTTACAGACTTTCCAACCAAGTCCCATGCTTCCCCGCAATAATTGACACTCGTGGTCACATTTTATCTTCCTTTCAGGAGTATGAGGTCCTGAAAGCACACAATGCACTTATATGTGTCCATTTGGTCTAAAATCTACTATCACAGAATCTGGTACAGAAGGTAGTGTACGCTTACATTTCCATGAACGTGTTTTCTTTCTAAAGCAGCCTTGGGGGCAGATATAAATGATTGTAATTAGGGAAATAATTTTAAACCTATGAGTAGATATAAAATAACTGGTTTAAATGTAATTCAATACATTAGTATGTAAATTTGCTTGAATCAAACTTTTAGAAAAATGCATTCATTCAAACTGATTTATTTATAGCTTTGCATATTCTCAAAAAATGTGTCCCTTTAAGCTATAGACTGTCTTTGTGTTCTAATTTGTGGGATTAAAAAGAAAAAATATGTGACATCATTCCAGAACTCATGCAAAGGATACCGTGTGCTTGTTTTCAGGAAGATCGATGTTCTGAGAGCCACTGCAGAGAGCATCTCCTCTCAAACTGGAAATGAGGTACATGGGAACGGGGGTTCAGCTCAGCCTCTGGAGTCCCCGTGGCTCACCTCACGTGGTCTTGCTCCCTTTGTCTCTGTCACTTCGCAGGTTCGGGCGGTGCAGTGTGACGTGCGGAACCCTGACATGGTCCAAAGTGCCGTGTCCGAGCTTATCAGTGTGGCGGGCCTCCCTGACGTGAGCCGTGGCGAAGCGCCCATGGGTGCAGGGGTCCCCGTGGGTGTGGGTGCGCACACCAACCCCTCCGAATGGCCACGCCGCTGAAACAGGCCCGTTGAGAACCGTCCTTTGGGGTCGGGCCAATCCCACAGAGCAAATCTCACCTCTTGCTGCTAATCGGTTGTGACTGCCCAGGGCCTGGGCCCACAGCACAGTGTCCAGCAGCTGGACTCCAGCTGAGAGTGCCCCTGGTTGCCTCATGCCCTTGACCACGTCTGTCCTGGAGAATAGTACAAACAAAGCACCCACGTGGGCCCAGGTTTCTTGGTTCCCGTGGGCGGGCTCTCAGGCTGCGAGGGTGGGGGGGAGGTGAAGGTTGGGGGAACCGGCACCCCCCCCGCCCCCAGGAGGCTCTTAGGTTAGAGACAGCAATGGTACAACCGCCCTGGAGCCAGGCAGGGCCTGCAGGGAGAGGACACAGGTCTGCAGCAGGACTGTCTCTGGGTGAGTGAAGCTGAAAGTAAAGGTTTTGTAACTGAGATCCCTTGAAATAAACTAGTCACACAATAGGTGCTCCCCGCTATTATGTCCTCAATGACAGACTGCACCCTGGTTTTGAGAGGAGAAGGAGGATTCAGAATTTTGGGAAATGACAGGAGGTGTTCACAGGCTCAGGTCTCAGTGTTCCTAGCAGACTGTGGTCTTACTGGGTCTGCCGGGTTAACAGTTTCGGGGTGACGACCCCCTCCTCGGGTCTCTGACTACCTTGCTCCTCTGCTAGGTTGTGATAAACAATGCAGCCGGCAACTTCATTTCTCCTACGGAGAGACTGTCCCCCAACGCCTGGAGGACCATCACCGACATAGTCCTGAACGGCACGGCCTTTGTGACCCTGGAAGTGGGGAAGCAGCTCATCAAGGCACAGCGAGGTGCGACTGCGTGTCTCCCTGCCCCAGCCGCTGCGCCGGCCTGTGGGCAACCGGTGTGGACAGAAGGCAGGGCAGTGTCCACACCGGGACAAGGGTGACTCATGGAGAGGATGGTCCTCCTTGGCTGGGATGAGCTGGGTCAGTGTCAGGAGCATTGTGCCATGGGAGTGGCCAGCTCTCCCCTCATGACCATCTGGCTGAGCTGGGTTTTCAGAGGTGGAGTGGGGGCAGGGGGAGGGAGGTGTGCTGGGTGTAACTGGTGCGTTCCCAGGGTGCATTGGTGTTGATCATAAGGAAACAACCCTGTTTCCTTAGGATCTCTCTAAAGTGTCTCATGAGGGTGGGACTGGTTGGGAAGGTTATCACAACCCGGCAGGGAAATGGGGGTGGCCAAGATGTGGGGACCACTGGAGGCTAGTTTCTTCTTGCACGTGGACGGATGGATGCGGGATAATGCAGGACATTAGAAGATAAGGTCTTACTGGGCAGAGGAGGGTCTGTGTGGTGAGCTGGTGGTGAGGATAGCCATGGAAGGCTGAGGGCTGTCGGTTTACAGGGGCTACTAGGAAGACATTTGTGTTTAGTTGGGGAGGGGTGTGGGGACAGACAGCAGGTGCTGGAGAGGCCCCAGCTGCATGTGTGTGTAAGTCTGTGTGTATGCACGTGTGTGCATGCATATATGTGTGTGCATGCACGTGTGTGTGTGTGTACACGCTGAAAACTCTCACACGTTCTCACTGAAATTCAAGCCCAGCCACCCATCCCCCCACACAAAGGGGATGTGATCTAGGATGGAGTTGGGGTGATTTTTGTTTTTTACTTTATTTTTCAGAAAGGATGGATGATGGGGACGGGAGACAGCGCTGGGCTGAGCCCTCTCTGTCCCTTCTGCCCCAGAACCTTGGTCTCTGGGCCTCTTCTCCCTCCATCGGACCTTCTCCACATCTCACTCATCCCCTCTCGGCCCTCTTCCCGGCTCTCGGTTCCCCCTCCATCTCTCACGACTGTGTCTCTTGTCTCACTGTCTCGCTCACACTCCAGCCGCCCGGTGAGCCTGCTTCTCTCTGACTCTCCTTTCTTCTCTCATTAATGTCTCATTTAAAAACTGACTTGGATCTATTTTTATTCCTCACATTGGATTAAAATTCTGTGGGCTTCATTAAAAATATATTCGCTAAAACTTTTCAAAGGATGGAAGCCCGTTTTTATTCTTCCAAGATTCCTGTCGGTCATCGCTGCTGTTCAAGGCTGGCTCCTCGGCCTGTGGAGCTCAGCGCATGGGATCGCTCTGGGTGGAGCCCCAGCCCAGGAACAGGGTGTGGTGGCGTCTGAATGATGTCAAAGTGTGGAACCTTGGGGTCCCTTGAGAGCAGAAGGCTGGTGACCTGTGAGCAGAAGCATGGAGGTGGTCGGGCAAGGAGGGCGGGAGGCGAGGGTGCCGGCAGCTGGAGGGCACGGCTGGCCAGCAGGACTGGGCAAGGCCGTGCCTCAGGGATGAGCAGGAGCCTCAGGGCTGAGGACTGTGGCCTGAGGGGGCCTACAGCATTGGTGATGTGGCAAAAGTAGGTTTCTAAGCAAAATTTACAATACTCAACAGGCAAGGCACGGTCAGCGAGAGCACGCTTCTTTGGGGAAGGACATAGAAAGTACCAGCTGTGATCACTCGTTACTAGGCTGTCATGTTCAAGTGTAATAGCAGTAAACAGTGAGAAAACACCTCATTTTATTAAAGAGCTGAATGAACTTGCAATGAGGAGAGACTGAAAGAGAGACTAATATGGGGTGTTATTTAAGAATTAGTCGCGCCCTGACTGGTTTGGCTCAGTGGATGGGGCATCGGCCTGTGGACTGAAGGGTCCCGGGTTCGATTCCGGTCAAGGGCATGTACCTTGGTTGCAGGCACGTCCCCAGTGGAGAGTGTGCAGGAGGCAGCTGATCGATGTTTCTCTCTCATCGATGTTTCTAACTCTCTATCCCTCTCCCTTCCTCTCTGTAAAAATCAATAAAATGTATAAAAAAAAAAAAAAAAAAAAAAAAAAAAAAAAAAAAAAAAAAAAAAAAAAAAAAAAAGAATTAGTCGCAAAGCACATGGGCAGGATAAATATTGAATGTTTGATCCCTAGATCAAAAGAAACGAGCTAAACCTTACACAGTCTCACCTCATAAGTCTGCTACCCACCGGCACTGCCCATTTCTATCGCAGTGTTACCGCCGTCTGCCCTGGCTGCACGCACATGCCCCTGACTGCCTGTGCCTGCCCTGTGTTCTTCCAGCCCTCTCCTTCCCACCAGGCCCAGCCCTCCCTGCGTTGGGCCTGTGCATCTGTGAGTCTGTTTGGTTCTGTTTGTTGTTTTGCTTTTGGACTCCCCGTGCACATGGAATCACATGGCATTTGTCTCTCTCTCTGATGTATTTCACTCCACGTAAGACCAACGATTAGGCCAGTGACTTCCAGCCCGTGTGCCACGAGAGTTTTACAACGTGACTACCTGACTATTTTAGTCACAGGCACTGACTTCCTTTCCCTTAGGTTGTCAGATAAAGCAATGACAGCAGCCAGCTCAACAGTAGCTATCCTGTGTAAATTAATCAAAATTATACCTTTTTTTGGTCAGACCAGCAAAAATGTAATATATTTTTTGTTGTGTTGTAGAATTTTAGTAATTAGTTTGTGTGCTCTGAGATGAAAAAGGTTGAAAATCGCTGCTCTAGGGCCATCCATATTGTTGCAGATGTTAAGATTTTATTCTTTTTATTGCTGATTAATATTCCGTTGTCTTTGTGTACCACAGCTTCCTCATCCAGGTGTCTGTCCACTTGGACGGCTCCCACATCGTCTGTGATAAATAGCATTGCAAGGAGCACAGGGGTGCTTGTCTTTTCCAATTAGTGCTTTCATTCTCTTCAGATCTGTTCCTAGAATGGGAATCACTGGGTCACATGGGAACTCTATTTTTAATTGTTCGAGGTGCCTCCGTACTGTTTTCTCCACACTCGCCAGCACTTGTCTTGCTGATGGGCTGATAGCGGCCATTCTGACAGGTGCGAGGTGGCGCCTCCGTGTCTTTCAGTTGCATGTGCTGAATGGTCGGTGACCTGATCATCGGTCATTCTGCTGGCTTTCTGGGTATTCTATTTGGACAAATGTCTCTGCCCATTTGCTAACTGGGTTATTGTTTGGGGTTAAGTTATCTGAGTTTATATATTTTGGACATTAACCCCTCATTCGACCTGTCCTGTGTGAACATCTCCTCTCGGTCCGCGGCGCTCCTTTGGTTTGGCTAGTGGTCTCTCCTCTGCTGGCAGACGGTTAGTTGGACGCGGCCCCACATGGTCAGCGTTGCCTTTGCCGCCCCGGCCGAGGAGACTCCATGAGCCTGAGACACGCCGCTAACCGCCCTCTCCCTCTCAGGGGCAGCATTCCTGGCCATCACCACCATCTACGCCGAGAGCGGCTCGGGCTTCGTGGTGCCCAGCGCCTCCGCCAAGGCCGGGGTGGAGGCGCTCAACAAGTGAGTGTGCCGCCCATCTCTCCATCACTCTGTCACTCGGTTACTCCCTGCGTCCTCGCATCCTCGAACCGCGCATCTCCCCTGGAGGCGGCTGGGGGCGCAGGCACTGGAGGGCTGCACCGCTATCACATCCATCACACCGTCCTTCCCGCAGGACTGAGCCCTGAGCAGGGCCCCCGCCCAGGCTCCTGGGGGAATGGGCGGGGCGGGCAGAGGCAGGAGCGGGGCTCTGCAGCTGCCTCCCTGGCATCAGCATCCGCAGTCCTAGTGCCTGCGCGGGTGCAGTCTCTGGCGTGTCCTAGGTGGTTATTGTTGGGTTATTGTTATAGCCAACATGGAACCTACATTTGTGTTGTTTGTCCTGTTTCCAGGTCTCTGGCAGCTGAGTGGGGTCGATATGGAATGCGATTCAACGTGATTCAACCAGGGCCCATAAAGACCAAGGTGAGCCGCCCGTGGCCTGCGAGTGGCTGGGTGACTCCAGTCTGTGCTGACTGTGTGTGCAGGTCTGTGCTGACTGTGTGTGC
>PVJC01025576.1:0-24665 GCA_004026665.1 Murina feae | reverse complement strand
TGCAGGAGTATGGATGGAGCTGGAGAACATAATCCTAAGTGAAATAAGCCAGTCAATGAAAGAAAAATACCACATGTCCTCACTCATCTATGGATAATAATAACCATTATAAACTGGTGAACAAAAATAGATTCAGAGGCAGAGCAACATCAAACAGACTGTCAAATTACAGCAACAAGGACAGGAACATTGGGGGGGGTAACAGATCAGCCAAGGGACTTTTGTGTGAGCATTTAAGCATAACCAATGGACACAAAACACTGGGGGGTAGGGGAGGCTGGGAGAAGGGCAGGGGGAAAAAGAGATATATGTACTAATCTTTGTAAAGCTTTATGTAATTCTAAAAAATGTAAAAAATAAAAAAAAAATAATAATAATAATAATAAAAAAAAAAGAAAAGAAAGGTTTAAAAATACAACTTAAAAAAAAAAAAAAATCCAGGCAGACTGCACTGGCATCGGCTGCCTGGCCTGGGCCCTCCTTATCTGAGGTCACCGACCCACTTGAAGGAGGTCCCCCGCCTGGGCCAGGATGCCTGGGGCTGGCTTGTCAAAAGCATTTCCACCTTGGACCCCCTGCTAACATGGGCCAAGTGGAATCAAGCAGCGTCAGCCCACAGCGGACCTCATGGGCAAACTTCTGTGTGCAGCGGACAGAAACCTCTCCCTCTGCCCTCCCGCATTCTGTGTCTGGGGGCTTGCAAATTAAATGAATAAAAGACATTTTAACAGGAAAAAAAAAAAAAAAGTAAGTATCATGGCATAAATACCACCAAGCAAAGGCAGTTTAGGTCTTAAATGTTTGTTGTGTTTAATAGGCCTAACTTTCTAAAGGATTTTTAAAAGTCACATCAAACAAGTCAGCTTTATTGTAAAAAACTATTGAAAAAAAACTACTGAGGAGCCCACCAACATCTTTCTTTTTAAGAACATACTAACTTTGCAAACCAAAGGTAATCTTTTATTTCAAAAAAGAGCATGCAGCCTAGCAGTTTGGCTCAGTGGATAGAGCATCAGCCCACGGACTGAAGGGTCCCGGGTTTGAATCCAGTCAAGGGCACCCACGTTGGTTGCAGGCTCGATCCCAGGCCCTGGATGGGATAAGGGCAGGAGGTAACCAATGGATGTGTCTCTCTCACATCAATGTTTCTCTCTCCCCCTGCCTTCCACTCTCTAAATAGCAGTGGGAAATCCCCTGGGGTGAGAGTTAGCAACAGCAAAACAGATCCATGCTGCAGCAAAGTGTGTCGTTACTAGCAGCTCCAAGAGGAAAAAAGGGGCAGAGAAGCTGGACCATGGACTCGAGGTTAGCGTGAGTCAGCAGGACCCACCCGCAGCTCCTGGAGGGCCATCCGTGACCTCCTCCTATTGAGAGACTGTCACCGCCTAATGGACCCACAGCATGTACCCAATGGCACTAACGGGATGTAAGAAAAGTACAAGAGATAATCCCTGCCTTCAACTTTTGGAAGTTGAACTATCACAGAAGTAGTGACTACAGTACAACAGGGGAGTCCAAAGCTGTGAGGCACGGAGGGTGGCGACTTTGGAATAAGAGAGTTCAGTGTAAGTCATGAGGGAAGGCTTCACCTCAGGCCTCGAACCAGGACACGGACATTGAGGAACACACGTGTTACAGGAGAGCTGGGCTCGGTGACAGAGAAGACACAGGTCAGTGACGGGGGCCTCGCACAGCGAGAGAGGGCACACAGGCAGGTGACAGAGTCAGGGCATACAGGGGGAGGTGCAATGGACCAGAAAGGATGGGACGAGGGTGGATCACTTCAGGGGGAGCATGGGAATCACTGGGTGCACAGCACTTGGAGGCCCTGCACTATGGCAGCCACACCCTCACTGGGACCCAAGCAAGGTATCCAGGGGACATTCTGCTCCCACACAGCTACACTGGGAGCGGGGGAGCCGCCTCGGTGTGGGCCTCTGTGGACACCTGCACACCATTCAGGTTCACAGGCCCCCTGTGGTGTGGGCGGGGCCCTTCTCCCTCCCTCCTCCTCCTCTGCACATTCCCTGACCCTAAGGTCCAGAGCGCAGCCCGTACCTGCTGGACTGACCTGCTTGGTGTTTTTTCTCCCGAAGTTCCTGATGTACATGTCATATTCATTTACTGGCGGCAGATCCAAGAAAGAGAATGTGAATGAAAAGTCCAGGTCAATGAGCCGAAGCAACTTAGTGCTGCGTGTCCTGGAAAATAAATTTGAAACAGACAAGTTAAACTGAGCAGTGCACAGGGGTGCACGGGAGCCTTTGCTGAGCCGGAGCTGCTGTCCAGGACTCACCTGTGCGTGTCTGCCCGAGGCACTGAGCAGTCACACTCGGACCAACGTGAGAGCACCACGAGCCACGCTTCCAACTGTCCTAAGCCAGCGCTCCCGAGTCAGCACAGAGCCGCGCAGGCTGTCCCTAGAAGTGTCTCGGAAAGCAGTTCTCTTCACTTCACGACTCATGGGCCTGGACCGGCCCTGCCTTTCCTTGATGTCGCTGCGCTATGGCCTGGAAGGGCATGTCCTGCTCGTGCCGCCCACTGTCCTTGAAGCACAGACCTGTGTCCCATGGGACTGGGCCATGCAGCCACCAACAAGCGAGACGCTCTGCTGCCTAAAAGGCGCCCAAACCCTGCACTGGGTTTTCCTCGGCTCTCAGACTCCTCCCCGACTTCCGGGCTGGTCTCCTTTCCTTCCGGATGCTAATGCCGGCGCCAGGCTCCCGGTCACCCCAGCGCAGGAGCTCTGCTCTCCTCCCAGCTGGTGCTCCACCCACAGGTGTCCTTCCCACTCACTCAGGTCACTACCCAAACCACACCTTCCCATCACCTTCCTCTCTCGCCACCATCCCATCCTCCCAGCTTACAGCTCCAGCCCGCCTTCCCCGCACATCTCCCACCACACCGCAGCCCCTCCAGAGGAACCCGCAGCTACTCGTGTAGCCTTCACGGACAGGAGCTGTCCGCAGTGACATCTTTTATCCTCTCAGTGTCTGTGGTAACAGCCTTCTCATTCTTGCTATTGAGTCTTCATGTCTGGCTTTCTCTTTTCCCTTAAGTCAGACTTCTTAGGGCTTATAAATTCCATGAATGTTTTTAAATAATTCCTTTTGGCTTTGTTGAACATGACAGCTTCCATCTTTATGGGTTTCTGACATTATCTTCTATGATTGTGTTCCTTTTCATTTCTCACTGTCCTTTGCCCTATTTGGACATTGGTTTGCAGCCTGTTCCGTTTCCAATGTGTCTCAGAACAGCTTTAACTGCATCCCACAGCTTTTAAATGCTGGTTTCCATGGTCACTGTGGAAAATAGTTTCTAATTCCCATTGGACTTCTCTGACCCACAGCTTTTCAGAAGTAAAATACTTGACTTTCAAACTTTTGGGTATTTTCTAATTACCTTTTATTATTGATTTCTAGCTTAATTCCACTGTGATCAGAACATGTCTTCTGTATTTTTTCAATCCCACGTCCAGAACACAGGATCTTTTGAGAACTTTTCTCTGTATTCTTCAAAAGAACATAAATACTGCACTTGCGGTATACTTTTAGGTGCGTGTTAGATGTCGTTTAACCATGCGCTCAAACCTTTGTACCTCCACTAAATTTCTATCAGCTGCCAGGACACATGGGCTGCTAATGCCCACCTGTGTCTGAGGCACTGTGTCCTCTAGTGCTGCCCAGAGTGCTCTGTCCACTCTATGCTCCAGCACGGGGTGCACTCGGGCCACCTCGCAAGCTCATCTGCTGAGCTGACCCTTTCATTGTTACAAAGTGACTTTCTTGTGCTCTTCCTGCTTTCAAGTTTTCTTTGAAGTTCGTGACATCAGCGTTGTCAGGTTAATGTGTGCTTGGTGTATTTCCTTTACCCTTTCTCAACCTCTCTGTGTCCTGCTATGTAAGGTTTGTCTTGAAGTCACACATCTGGCAGGTCCCATTCAGCATCTTTGCATCACACCCGTGAGACACCGGGGACCTGACTCTTCTCCATCTCGACGAGCCGCTGGGGAACTGGTTTCCTTACATGTCATCTCACTCACGTCTAAGATAAGTTGACCAGACGTCCCGCTTGTGGTGGGACAGTCCCGATTTTTAACAATTTGTCCCGTGTCCCGCGGCGTTTAAAAAAGTCCCGATTTTTGGAAAGAATGCACGACAAGCTAGGGAACAGCAGAAGAACAGGAAGGGAATATACGGTTTTCGGCGGCCATGTGGCTATTTAGCCAAGATATGAGTTTTATATTATTTTTGTTAATTTTATAATGTTAAACTTTAATAATAACAAATAATTGTTGAGAACTGATTATCGAGAACTGCTTATCAAAGTTCACATTGCTGATCAGTTGTTAGAATTTGACCACCATTGTTTGGACTTAATGAACAATGGCATTTTTTGTTATTGGCAACAACGAAAACATTTTGTAACTGTCTCTCAGATGACACACATCGTACTGCGTGCTAGTAAGCTAGTTAAACAAGTGATGTCATTACAAATCAGCTATTCAGATAATTTAGGTAAGTTATTTATTTCATAAGTACATACATTTTCTTGAATTTAGCAGACAGTACTCATATTATTTATATTTTATAGTGGCGGCAAAAAGTCTAGCGCCGGCCTTGAAAGTGACACTTACGACTTACGTTAAGGCAAATTCAGAGGAAAAATAACACAAGTTAGTATTGTTATTATTTAGAAAGAAATATAGGATTAAATTTAAAATTAAAATAATAACGCGGTGTTCTTACCAGGAACTAATGCTGCGACTGAACACGTTTTTTTCTACGGTAAATAAAGTGTGGACATCAGAAAAATCACAATTAAGTGTTGAGACTTTGAAAGCCATTTTATATGTGAAATATAATTTAACAAATTCTTGTAAAAAATTTCATGACCTTTTAAACAACGACAGCAATCTACTAAAAAAAATTCACTCAAATGAGAAATATGCCAAAAAATAATACTATACATAATTTTTTAAAATTTATATTTGTAAATTGTACTTATGTTGACATTTTAAAAAATATATTACAATACTATTTTTGCGTTCTATGAAAATTTTTGTTGCTCCTATAGACCAAATTTTTATTCAAGAACCGCCCCCCCCGCCAGGCTGGGGTAGAGGAGGACGGGGGAAGGTCAAGTGGGTCGGGGGGAAGAGACATACGTACTACTCCTTGTAATATTTTAAGTAATAAAAAAGAACCCCCCCACCCCGTCAATGTGTCCTGCTTTACCAATGTTAAAATCTGGTCACCTTAGTCTAAGAGCTACCGATGGTGTGAAGTGAGGCCCTACTGTGCTGAGTTGTTTCTCCAGCTCATTAATATGTAAGGTAGGGACTCTGGTTTAGTCTCCCATCTTCCTGTTGTCTCTGTTCCATGACTTTTGTTCCTCTGTTGCTCCTTTCCTGGCTACTTTTTAAAAAATATATGCAAACATATTTTTATTGATTTCAGAGAGGAATGGAGACAGAAACATGAATGATAAGAATCAGTGATCAGTTGCCTCCTGCACGTCCCCTACTTGGGATCCAGCCGGCAACCCAGGCATACGCTCTGAATGGGAATCAAACCATGACCTCCTGGTTCATGGTCGACATTCAACCACTGAACCACATCTGCTGGGTTCCTGACTACTATTTGATTAGCTACATGATTTTTTAAAAAATAATTCCATTTAACTCTTCTACTTGCTTGTTAGTTATACATTTTTTTCATTATCTCTTAATGATTACCCTAGACATTTCAACAAGCATTCCTGACCTATTAAAGTCTACCTTAAGTTAAATACTTTTACCTCTTCCTGTCTGGACCTCATCACAATTTATTGTCGCCCTTCCCCTGCTCCAGTCCTTGGACTACATCAAGGTAATTTAGTCCCATACACCTGGTCAACCCCACGTGCAATGACATGAATTCCTACTTACACACGCTGACCTTTCTCTTGCCACTGTTTCCTAGTTGAACCAATGTGTTACAGGCAAGCATTTTTCTGCATTCTCATCACATAAGCAACACCAGTTTTTAAAACCTCGCCTATTTCTAGAGAAGAAACTCATCTCATTATTGTTTGAATATCCACTTCTCTGACTACTCAAAGATGTAACTTATGGTGTGTGTGTGGGTGACTGAGGGACAGTTACATCTTGCAGGAGCCTCGGGGACTGGCAGATTGGACTCTCATGGAAGGGGAGCCGCTGCTACTGCCATAGGCACTCCCAGGCTGGGTGTGGCTTTGGCGCAGTGCCCATGCCATCTGATAGAGGGGAGCAGCAGAGGCCAGGAGCGCAGCCACACCGACACCAGGACAGGGAGCTGCTTACCAGCCAGAACTCATGTGGGCCCACCATCATGCCCCAGCATGACTGTATGGTACCACGGACTCCCAAATGTCTGCAGTGAGTGCACCACAGAGAGACTTCCTGCGCCGCACCTCCTTGCTCGCGCACCTGGATGCTGCAACCCAGGATCCCGTGCTGTGAGTACAAGCCAGGGAGACCATGGACCCCGACCACAGACCCCACCCATGTCCCAGGACCATGCTGCCAGTCTGACCCAAAGCCGCCCAACACACACCCCACTCCAGGCCCCAGGAGAGCACTGCTGCTGCAACCTGGAACCACATGGAGGGTTCAGCCCCAGGTCACAGGTCAATGCTCTCATTGTAATCTGGAGCCACTTGGCACATGCCCACCCTGGGTCACAGGACTGTGCTGCCAGTGCAACCCAGTGTTCCCAGCCACTGGTCACAGGACCACATTGCAAGTGCACTGCCAGAGGGACCAGGGCACCATACTGTTGCAGGTGCCAGGATGGCACAGTGAATTGCATGCCAAGAAGGCTCTGGCCCCCACAGAGAGTCACACAATAGAGGAATTGTGCACATGTCCCCGAGACCCAAAGCATCTGCAGCAGACAACTGAGGGACCAGACCCATGGAAAAAGTGGGTACAGCTCAGAGCAGAGACAATAAAGGCATGAGGCTCAGGCAGACCCAGCCTCTGGGCTAATGAGTCCCAGACCATTGGACCTCTAGGGACTTTAACCTCCTGGACCTCAATCAGGGTGCCCAGGGCCAGAAAGAGACAGCAAAAATCAGGAGACAAATAAACAATCCCCAAAGGAAAGAAAAGGAGAACTCGTCAGGAAAGAAACTAAATGAAATGGAGGCAAGCAATATGTCAAAGAATTCAGACCAAAGGTTATAAAATGCTGAACCATCTGGGTGAGAAACTCACCGTGTGTAAGAATCAAGAGGAAATGAAGAATGACATTGCTGCAATGAAGAACACAATGGAAAGTTTCAACAGCAGACTAGAAGCAGCAGAGGACTGAATCAGTGAGTTAGAAAATAGGATAGAAAAAACATCCAATCTGAAAAGCAATTGGGAAAAAAAAAATTAAAAAGCAGGAGAGTTTATGGGAGCTTTGGGGCAACATGAAGCGAAGCAACATCCTCATAATAAGGGTGCCAGAAGGACAAGAAGAGGAGCAAGAATAGAAAACCTATTTGAAGAAATAATGGCAGAAAATGTCCCTGACATGGGAAAGAAAAAAAAAATCACACAAGCATACAGAGTCCCAAACAAGATACACCCAAAAAAGACCACACCAAGACACATCATAATTATAATGGCAAACATTAATGACAAAGAAAGAATCTTGAGGGCTGCAAGAGAAAGACAGAGAGTTCCTACAAGGGATCGCACATTGGACTATCAACTGATTTCTCAACAGAAACGTATCAGGCCAGAAGGGAATGGAATGAAGTATACAAAATGATGCAAAGCAAGGGACTGAATCCAAGAATACTCAATCCAGCAAGGCTATCATCCAAAATTGAAGGGAAAATCAGAAGCTTCACAGACAAAAAAGGCAAAGGGAATTTATTACCACCAAGCCAACAATGCAGCAAATGCTAAAGAGAATGTTGTAAAAAGAAGAAATAGAAAGGGAATAAGGAACACAGGAATAGAAAATAAAAATGGCAACAAACTACCTATCAATAATAACCTTAAATGTAAATGGATTAAATGCTCCATCAAAAGACATAGGGTAGTTGAACGGATAAGAAAACATGCTCCATATATAAGGACTCATACAGACTGAAAGTGAAGGACTGGGAAAAAATATTTTAAGGCAAAAGGAAAAAAAAAATTAGAGTAGCAACACTTATATCTGACAAAAATAGATCTCAAAGTGAAGGCCACAAAAGAGATAAGGAAGGTCACATCATATTACTAAAGGGATCAATACAACAAGAGGATATAACTTTGGTAAACATATATGCACCCAACACAGGAACACCAAAAAACATTAAAAAAATTTTTCAGGAAGATATCAAGGGAAAGACTGACAATATTATCACAGTAGGGGATTTTAATACCCCATTGATAGCAATGGATAAATCTTCTAGATTAAAAAAATCAACAAAGAAACAGCAATCCTAAATGACTCACTAGATCAGATGGAAGTAATTGATATCCTCAGAACATTTCACCCCAAAGCTACGGATTATACATTCTTCTCAAGTGCACATAGAACATTTTCAAAGATAGACCATATATTAGGATACAGGCTAAACCTCTTCAAATTCAAGACTGAAATCTTATCAAGCACCTTCTCAGATCACAATGGCATAAAATTATAAATAAACTACAATAAAACCAATAAAAAACAATTAAACACTTGGATGCTATATAGCATGCTATTAAATAATGATTGGGTTACCAAAGAGATCAAAGAAGAAATAAAAAACATCCTGGAAACAAATGACAATGAAAACACACCAACCAAACCTATGGGACACAATGAAAGCAGTCCTGAGAGGGAAGTTCATAGCTCTACAGGCCTACCTCAAAAACCAAGAAAAACTGGTAATAAATTATCTAACCCTACAACTCAAAGAGTTAGAAAGAGAGCAACAAGAAAAGCCCAGAGTAAGTAGAAGGAAGTAAATAATAAATATCAGAATGGAAATAAATGACATAGAGACAAAAATGATACAAAAGGTCAATAGAACCTACTTCTTGAAAGCAGACATACAGAAGGCCAAGAGACATATAAAAAAATGTTCCAAGTCACTAATCACCCGAGAGATGCAAATCAAAACAATGAGGTACCATCTCACACACCTGTCAGATTGGCTATCATCAACAAACCAACAAACGGAAGTGCTAGAGAGGATGTGGAGAAGAAGGAACCCTCATGCACTGCTGGTAGGAATGCAGACTGCTGGAACTAAAAATGTAACTGCCATTTGACACAGTGATCCTACTTCTAGGAATATATCCCAAGAAACGAGAAACACCAATCAGAAAGAACATATGCACCCCTATGTTCATAGCAGCACAATGTACAATAGCTAAAATTTGGAAACAGCCTCAGTGCCCATCAGCAGATGAATGGATTAGAAAACTGTGGTACATCTACACAATAGAATACTACGCTGCTGTAAAGAAAGAACTCTTAGCACTTTCAATAGCATGAATGGACACAGAGAGCATTATGCTAAGCGAAATAAGTCAGTTGGAGAAAGATAAATATCACATGATCTCACTCATTTGTGGAATTTAATGAACAACATAAACTGATGAACAAAAATAGAGCCAGAGATAGAGAAGCATCGAACAGACTGTCAAACATCAGAGGGAAGGCAGGGGAGGGTAGGTGGGGTGGGGGGATGGGGTGATTAGAAGGGGTAAGAAATCAACCAAAGAACTTGTGTACATATGAGCATAACCAATGGACACAGACAATGGGGGCAGGGTGAAGGCTGGGGCTGGGGGAGGTTGTGAGAGGACAATGGGGGGAAAGGGGCATATGTAATACTTTTAACAATAAAGAATTTTTAAAAATATTGAATGAGATAACATATGTAAGGAATGTAGCACAGAACTTGCCTATAATAAATACTCAATAAATAGAAAAATAAAGAAGATGTAACTTATTTTCATACATTTACTGACAGCCTAGCATTTTCTACTGTGTCCATCACCATTCTGGGTCCCTCTGGTGGAGGCGGGGAAGCAGGTAAGAGAATGGACCGGTTTCTCTGCCTTGTCTGGCTGGAGTGGCTGCCCAGCACAGCTCCCTGTCCCGCAAAGGGGCCCACAGTCCTGCTTAGAGGCTGTCTCCAGCATCTGTGTGGTCACGTGCATCACAGCCTCAATTCAATGCTCCGATGGTCCCTGTTTTCCTGCCTGGATCTCCAGTTAAACTGACTTCTAGTGACATTTAGCTTTGTGTTATAAATTGAAGGAGTTTGTGCATTAGGGATAGTAGAGCCCTATCATTTTGCAAATATATTTTCCCAACCGGTCAATCACCTTTAAATTTGGTCAAGTTTATGAAATACTGCACCTTACAGAAATTTAACATTTTATCTGCTTTTTAAAAAATATATTTTATTGATCTCAGAGAGGAAGGAAGAGGGAAAAATAGGGAGAAACATCGATGATGAGAGAAAATTATCGATGGGCTGCCTCCTGCATGCCCCCACTGGGGATGGAGCCTAGCAATCCTGGCATGTGCCTTGACTGGGAATCAAACCGTAACTTCCTGGTTCATAGGCCGATGCTCAATCCCTGGGCCTCACTGGCCAGCTTAACCTTCTTCTATTCTCAGAAACGCCTCTCCTATCACTGAGAAAACCCTTGTTACCTGTGCTCTTCTGCTCATTTCCTCTGGACTCCACTGGGAACCGGTCCTGGGCATACTGCCCAGCAGGTATCTGTTTGCCCCCACGTTGCTAGCTAATGTCCTAAATTTACATCTAGTGGTATCGGTGCTCTGCAGTTTGTATTTTTCTCCTCTGTACCTTATTTCCTTACCACACAATGACACGTATCGATAAAGTATCCATACTCAAAAACTTTAAAATCATTATTTATCATTAATCTATTCATGTTTCAGCCTTTGATTTTTTTTTTAAGTTTTCTTTTTAAGTCTTTAATATGATTTTTGACCCAAATAATTCACGTGATATGCATGAGTGGGATTCTGCCTCAGCCAAACTAGGTGCCTCCCGGTAAGTGCGAATCCGCGCATTAGACGCTGAGCTTCGGGACACAGCACAGGACACTCTCACATGACAGTGGCGCCGAGAAACGCAACACAGATAAAGAACGTGCAGTCAGCAGTGAAACAAAGCTCTGTTTTAAAAGTGTCCTGAAGACAAACACTACAACTCCACAGACTTCTGCCAATTCCCCAGGACACCTACTTTTGCTTAAGGGCCTGAGTCCGACTCTTTTGGCGTTGGGAGGCGGTTGCAAAATCCACAAAAATTCCACAAACAGGGGCTCTGGAAGGTGAATTGTTTGCATCTGTACAGAAAAAAACAAAAAAACAATTTTTTTGAAACAAATATTTCAAGCAAAAAATGTCAAGCATAAAATTATTAGAAGTATATTTAATAATTGTAGCCCATGACTAACATTACTAATAAACATCGTTCACGAGCACTTAACAGGCCACCTCTGCTACTTTCATGCAAAACTTTCAGGCAACAAAGCAAACCTTAGTGTGTATGCGCCAATCACACCAGGGAGAGTTAGCAATATTCCAGAACCCCTCAACCATGCAGTCTGCACTTCTCCCCACTCTCCCCGGCTTCTCCAGAATGTATGCCCTATTCAGGGAGCGAAGACAGAGATGGAGGCAAGTTAATGTTGACCCTCTACAGCAGTGGTTCTCAACCTTGGCTGCACATTAGAATCACCCGGGAGTCTTTTTTTTTTTTTTTTTTTTTTTTTTTACAGAGATGAAGGGAGAAGGATAGAGAGTTAGAAACATTGATGAGAGAGAAACATCGATCAGCTGCCTCCTGCACACCCCCCACCGGGGATGTACCCGCAACCAAGGTACATGCCCTTGACCGGAATCGAACCTGGGACCCCTCAGTCCGCAGGCTGACTGAGCCAAACCACTCAGGGCTGGTAGTCTTTTTACAATCCTGATTTCTGGGCCTCATCCTCCAGAAATTGTTTCCTTGTTACTAATGTTGTGGCTCCACCCCATAACAAAGAAACAGAATTTCTGGAGGATGAGGCCCAGAAATCAGGATTTTAAAAAGATTCCCAGGTGACTCCAATGTGCAGCCAAGGTTGAGAACCACTGCTCCACAGGCTCAGGTCCACGGCAATGCCCAGACTGAAGGTGGAAGCTCCTCCCACTGGCCTCCTCCGCACAGGATGTCAACTCCCCTCTGCTCTCCAAGGATTTCTGTGGTTTCCTGTGCAGATTTATTGCCACATTTGTTTGTTCAAATGTTTATTTCAATTGTATCTCATGCCCTCTTGCCGTTTTTTCGAATTCCCGGGGCCAATGGACGGGAATGCGTGGGATCTGGGCTGGGAGTTCTGCCCGTCACCTACGGTGACCATGAGCAGGCTGTTCACGGCCCTTCTCCTGTGCTGCGTGACATCCACACAGGACAGCAAGGCCGAGGGTGAACGCAGGCCGTGTGGACAAGAGAGTTCCGCCAGCTGTGTGCACAGACAGATGCCAGGAGCCTGCCGAACAATGAGGAAACTGGATGATGTTTCACGGCACAGGGTTAAGGCTGGAAGAAAGACTCCTTGCCACACGGCTCGCAAATGCCAGGTGTCAGCACCCTCACCAACCAAGTACACACTTCACCTTTCAGGGGTTAGAAACGCTTTCAAATACCTTGACATAACCTCGTGCCATGGAAAAAGTTATTTATCAAGTGGTTTCCTATTGCCCTGAAAAGGGAGCAAACAGGACAGTCAGCACAGGTGCAGGACGGCAGTGCACAGCAGTAACTCCAGGACAGTTGGGGCTGGGCAGCAGGACACAGTGAATGAACCCTCTCTCAGCCCAGGTGGTAGTGGCTGTCAGCACTATGCTGAAGACATGCTGACAGTCTTGAAAGCACTTTACATGTATTAGCTTATTTAAAGTAACCCTCACAACCCTAAAGAAGGCCTTTCCCTTATTTTACAGGAAGGAAACTGAAGCACAGAGAGGGTCAGGTCCCACTCAAGACCACACAGCTAGTGACAGAGCCAGTGCCACTGAGGCCACTCCACCGCCACTACCACAGGTAGGACGATGCTCCGCTGGGCCAGGCTGGCTCAGTGTTAAATGGGTCCTGGAGGGCAGTGCCACCTGTCTGGGTAGCAGTGTAATCATAGTGAATAATTCCTTCAAATAAAAAATACAACAAAAATAATGTCTTAATGAGGGTTCTAAATTCTTGTAAATCAAGCTCTTAAAGGCCAGAGTGCCCGGAACAATGAAGGACATGAATAACATTTTTAAAAGGTTAATTCTAAGGTCTGCTAAGAAAACTAGGAACTGCAGAATGAAAACTTGCAGACTCTCAGCAACACCACAGCAGGCCCCCAACCCCACCTGCCACTGCACAGCGAGCACACACACAGCCAAGTGCCACCACTGCCACCAGGACAGTGACTCCTGGCTTCAGAGAACATTCCATAATACTCCACAGCAGGCACAGATGGGAGGGCAATAACCATTCTGCCCAGCCTTCCCTGGATCATTGCATCAAGTCAACTACTAGTTATAATTAATTGTACCTATTAATTATGACTTACTTTACTAGATAATTTAAAGTAGCATATCTAGATAATTTAAAGTAGCATATCATCCAATAATAATTTTAATATTGTCCTAGTTGACATATTGTGTTAATTATAGTGTGAATTTATCAAGATGTTATGGTTTTTTCCCTAAAAGTAATTTAGAAATATTTACTTCTGCTCTTACAAGTATCCTTATAATAACAAGACTAGGGGCCCGGTGCACAAAAATTTGTGCACTTGAGGGGGCCCCTCAGCCCGGCCTGTGCCCTCTCACAGTCTAGGACTCCTCGGGGGATGTCCACCTGTGGCATTCCTGGCCTGCCTGGGTGAGGGGCTGATGGCTGTTTGCAGGCTGGCCAAGCCCCCAGTGGAGACCCTCACCCCATGGGGGTGTGGCCAGCATGGGTGAGGGGCTAAGGGCCATTTTCAGGCTGCCTACAGCCCCTTCACGGTTCAAGTCCTTACTAGGGTGCCTTGCCAGCCTGGGTGAGGGGCTGAGGGCTTTTTGCAGGCTGGCCACAGCTCCCATTGACCCAAGGTCCCAGCGAGCCTGGCTGGAAGCAGGTTTCTTGGGTTTATTTATCTTCTATAATTGAAACTTTGTCGCCTTGAGCGGAGGCCACAGCCAGCCTAGGCAGGCAGTTTCTTCCATTGATGGCCTCCTGTTTGCTCTAGCTCCATGGCTGCCGGCCGCCATCTTGGCTGGGTTAATTTGCATACTGTTGCTCTGATTGGCTGGTGGGCATGGCTTGGCTGGTGGGCATGACTTAGGTGTAACGGAGTGAGGGTTAATTTGCATATTACTCTTTTATTAGATTAGATGCCAAGAATTCCTGAGCAAAACACATTCTAATGTCATAAAGAAAACCCCTGAAACACACTCAATGGGCCCCATTCTGAACCCTTCCTCTGCGGTGGCTCTGCGGATGCTCCTGAGCCTCTGGGTGGACACGTGAGTTCAGTGGGCAGACTGACAGGCAGGGAGGATGAGCAGGATGTGACCCACGTGAGCACCTCTGCACTGACCGTGCAGAGCCACCCTGCAACCCACCTGGCCCCAGGCCCTGAGCAGAAGGCTGTCTGAGCTCCCGCTGCAGACACCCCACACAATGGTCAGCACACTGGTCTCTGAGTGCCACCTGACAGGAGTCGCAGGGACGAGGCCCTGCTCCCAAAGGGCACAGACAGCAGCCCCACCACATACCGGACCCTGGCTCCCTCTCACACTCCGATCGACCTTGCTTCTGAAACAGCTTCGACGACAGCTCGCCAATCCTTTCATTTTCTGCATTGATGGCATTTTGAATTTCTTGTATCTCCTTTTTTCTGGCTGGAGGAAGTTCTTCCATTTTCTCTCTTGGTTCTGGCTCATTCGTGCTATCATCATCACAAACCTCAAAGTCATCTTCATAGTCCTACAAACAATAGTCATGTTTTTTAAAACTTTAAGACAAATTGACTTTAAAGAACACAAAGCAAAACGTGCAATTTATCATTTAAAACAGACGGTCGACGTCAGCCTCATGGTAGGTAAAGAAGGCCCCTTTGTTTGTATCTCCCCTTACATTTATCAGTCAGACATCTCTAATCCAACCAAGGCTCCTCGGCCAGCTCACAAACATGCTGCAAGACCCACACACCAGTACATCTGCAGGAGGCGTGTGGGATGCGTAGGGATGGTGTATGCAGATGCCATTCAGTGGCCACCGTGGCCCCAGCTAACACAATAGGAGGGGAGGGTCAAGGTGTGATCTCCACGCTAGCCCCAGCGAAGGGTGAGAGGGCAGAAGCAGCACTGCTGCCCAAGAACCCAGCTCCCTCCCTGCTAGCAGCAGCAGAGACGCACTTGTGGCTCCTGGCTACAGCCCAGGGTGTCAGCGGCCACAGGGAACAGGGGGCAGTGCTGTGGGCTAGCAAACCCAGCTCTTCCACCGACCACATCCCCCTCTACAGTGCTAGTGCCCCAAGACCTAGGCAACCCAAAATGAGAACACCCCCCACCTTGGCCCCCAGGTACTGCATGCACCGGTTAGAGAAAACACAGCCTGCACTACAGCACCACCTGCTGGAGAACAGAAGGGCGTCCTCTCGGCACCAGTCACCAGCATGCTCACTGCTAGGCTCACACCTACCTGAACAAGAAAAGAACTCCGACTTCCACTGCACCAGCCAAGGAATGACCCATTGAGCACCATGAACAAACAAGGTAACATGGTCACCGAACGCTAATGAGTCTCCAGAAACCAAACCAAAGCCACAATCGGCTGAATTTAGAGGACAGAGAAGTCAAGATTGCGGTCATGAGAAAACTCAATGAGATACAAGAAAACCTCAGAAAGGAAATTCAATAAGCTCAGGAATAAAAACTAATGGGCAAAAGGAGTACTTTACCAAAAAGACCAAAACTATAAAAAAGAACCAAACCAATTCTGGATCTGAAGAACTCAATAAATGGGATAAAGAATGCAGTAGAGAGACTGGAAATAGAGCAGCACATAAGGAAAGGAGAATTTGTGAGCTCAAAGACAGAAACCTAGAAAAGATTCAGGTGGAAGAAGAGAGAGAACTAAGAGAGAGAAAAAATAAGGAAACAATACAAGCACAATCTGACCTCATTACAAGAGCAGCATAAGGATGATGAGTTCCCCAGGAGGACAGGGAAGGGGTTATGAGGGCTTCTGAAAGCCAGGGAAGAAAATGCCAGTCGAGTACAAGAAGCTAACAGGACTCTAACTATCTCAACGCAAAAAGACTTCTCCAAAACACTCCATATTGAAACTGTCGAAAGTTAATGATAAAGAATTCTCAAGGCAGCCAGGGAACAAAAGGGCAGTATCCTACAGAGAAACCCATTCCATCATCATCATCTTCCTCAGGAGAAACCCACAGGCGAGAAGAGAGTGGAATGACAGACTCGGAAGAGAAAAACCACCAGCCAAGGAAAATACATCAGCAAAGTTATCCTTTCAGCTGAGGGAGAAACCACGGCTTCCCCAGACCTCCGAGCGCCAAGGGCACTCACCCCTCAGACCGCATCACAAGGAACGTGTAGAGGAGCTCCTCCACCGGAAGCAAAAGGACAGCAGCACGCGCCCCTGTGAGTGGCCCTGCCCGTGCGGCTCAGTGGATGGAGTGCTGGCCTGCGGGCTGGGGAGTCACGGTTCGATTCCAGTGGAGGGCGCATGCTCGGGTTGCGGTCTCGGTCTCCAGTGGGGGGCGTGCAGGAGGCAGACGAGCAGTGATTCTCTCCAATTATTGATGTTTCTACCTCTCTCTCTCCCTCTATGTTCCTCTCTGAAATCAATAAAAACATTTTTTTTAAAAAAACTGTGAGTGGGATGACTGACAGAGGCAGGAAACTGCACCTCTACTTCAGAATAGGGCACTGAACAATTATAACAAAGGTAAAGATAAGTGCCTAGAGCTACTGCAATTTGTTAAAATGCACCATAAAACATCAACCTACAAAGGAGAAGAGAAAGGACTGGATTGTGTAAGGGAATGGAGATGCTAAGCACAAGAAAAAGGACTACATCTTCATCTACGAGGTATTTTATAGATACCTCATGGCAACCACAAAACAAAATCCAGGAAATAAAGAAAAACATCACAGAAAACCATCTGACTGAAATAGCAGACAGAAAGGAAAGGGAAAAGAAATGATGGAGACACAGAGTGGCCAGAACACAAAAGGTGAAAGGGCTGCAGGGAGTCCTCGTGTATCAGGCCTCACCCCAAGCGTGAATGGCTGAACTTGTGGATTAAAAAATAAGACCCACCAATACGCTGCCTTGCAGAGATCATCACAACTGCAGCCGCAAACTGGCTTCTAGTGAGTGGAGGTGACACTCCCAGCAAATAGTGTCCAGAGAAAAGCGGGCCAAGCGACACTTGTATCACACAAAACAGATTTCAAGACAAAAAAGATGACAAGATAAAAAGATGGACATTTATACTGATAAAGGGGACAATCCATCAAGAAGACAAAACATTTACTAATATATATGCACCAAAGATACTTTCAAATGATACTTCCAATAAGGATTACTATCCAAAATATATAAAGAACTCAACAACAACAAAAAAATCTGCTTAAACAATGGGCAGAGGATCAGAATAGACATTTTTCCAAGAAAAACACACAGATGGCCACGTCATATGAAAAGATGCTCAATGTCACTAGTCATCAGAGAAATTCAAATCAAAACCACAAGATGCCACCTCATATCTGTCAGAATGGTTCTATCAAAAAGACAAAAATAACAGGTGTCGGTGAGGACGTGGAGAAAAGGGAACTCTGTGCACTATTAGGAAGAATGCAAATTGGTGCAGCCACTGTGGAAACAGTGTGGAGTTTCCTCAAAAAACTAGGAATAGATAGACCTTATGACCAGCAATCCTACTTCTGGTTACTTATCCTATATAATAAAACCTTAATATGCAAATCAACAGAACAGCAGAACAACTGGTCACTATGATGCGCACTGACCACCAGGGGGCAGATGCTCAATGCAGGAGCTGCCCCCTGGTGGTCAGTGTGCTCCCACAGGGGGAGTTCCACTCAGCCAGAAGCTGGACTCACATCTGCTGAGCACAGTGGCAGTGGTGGGAGCCTCTCCCACCACAACAGCACTAAGGACCCTTTAGGGATGTCCGACTGCCGGCTTAGGCCTGCTTAGGAGAGCAAGAGTGCACAGGCTGGGCTGAGGGATCCCCACCCAGTGCATGAATGTCATGCATTGGATCCCTAGTTTAAAAATATGAAAACACACTCATAGGTATATGCACTCCTATGTTCGTTGCAGCATTATTCACAATAGCCAGGACATGGAAACCATCTGTCCATCGATAGATGATTGGGGAAAGAAGATGTGGTGCCTGAACACAAAAGAATGCAACTCAAACATAAGATGAAATACTGCCATTTTGTGACAACATGGGTGGCTCTTGAATGTACCCTGCTAAATAAGCCAGACAAAATGGACAAAAACCATATGATTTCACTCCTATGTGGAATATAAAACAAAAAAGTAACAAATGAACAAAACAAACTCCCAGGCTAAGACTATGAGGACGTGTGTATTATATATGCTCTACATATACACATACATACAAATATGCATACATATGCAAACATGTATACACCCCTGTATACATGCATATACATATATATGTTTGGATGTGTGCACTTAACAATGAATTATAATGTCATTTAATTACATCAGATTGGTAAGCATTAGCAGACATATAAAAAACTTTTTATAGATAACAGATCTAAATCAAACAGATATGGAATCTTAAGAGTAATAAAGAGAGAAAAAAAAGCTATGTTGTTATACTTAAGCTGATTTTAAGGACAAATTATTTTAAGCCATGAAAAATTTTAATATTTATACATACTTCAAAATCATCTTCAAAATTGGCCAAGTAGTCAACATTTTCTAAGTCAATGTCTTCCTTTTCAATTTCCTAGAGGTAAAAATCAAACACATAACAAAAAAAAAAATCAATCATAAATTTGAATCTTGCAAAGAGGTTGGGAAACCACATATTATCTGAGATTCACTTGAAATCACTAACTTAAAAATGTGGTATTTATAAAACTAACAACCTACCTCCAAATTCTTTAAGAATTTGCTAATTAATTAATTAGTATGACCAAAAAGAGCAGTTAATAAACATATCCTTTTTGAGAAACTTCTGTAATTCTGATGGTTAAAGAGAAAATGTTTTATACAAATAAATTCCACACTTTAGCACTGCCTCTCCCTAGTCTATGTCCTACCCATGAACACATCCCTACGTTTGCAGTCAGGAGCACACTCACACACACATGCACACACACACACACACACACACACATTCGGCAGCCCCTAGGAACGGCCGCGTGCTCCAGTGACTGAAATACAAGAACGAGGTCTCAGGTGTGGAGCTTCCTCGGCAGCCCCCTCTTTCCATCAGAGAAAGACAGGCTGCCCTTCAGCAGCAACTTCAGCCCCTGGGAACAGAGAGAGGGATCTGCCGTGGGAGGTGTAGCGAGTCGTGTCCTGGAGGCTCACAGGTCACCGGAAGGCTACCTGGTCTGGGCTTACGGGTGAGCAAAGGCTGCAGGAATAACTCAACACCTGGGGCTGCGGAGAATTATATAGAGCAAATAGTTGAGAGGAAAAACTGCCCCACGAAAAGGTCCTCCTGGCACCTGGTCATGTGCAGGCACTACACTGTAGGAATAGCACAGGACATTTCCTGCACAAGTAAGTAGGACACCTGCTATCTGGTCAGACACACGAGAGCAAAAACCAGGCCCAGCACTGCCCTGCTGACCCAACCGTGTGCAAGCTGTGTGTGACCCGCATGACTGCACCACGTCCCCAAGTCTGCACCCAGAAAACACGCAGTGCACCCACGTGCCAGGCCCTCTGCCAGGGAGGACAGGTGCACAGCTAGAACCAGCTGGGGACAGTGACAAGACGATGCCGTCACAGGAGTCTACCATGTCGGCAGTGTTTCCCCGTCAGCTTTGGAAAGAACTTGTGTGGTCACAGTCCTCGCTGGTAAGAGAGCACACACACCACTGCTGTGGTGTCTGGAGCAGCATCCATTTCCCAAGTGACCTGTGACCTGGAGTCTCTCGCCCTGACGTGGTCTGAATCTCATGTTTCGTGATGTCTCCATTCAGTTGCTTCAATTCTCCACAAACTTTTGATCTTAAATGCAGAGTGAGGATGAGAAGACTGGCCACTCACGCATCCTGAACCTGCTCCCTGCAAAGCACTGTGCAAAGCCTCTCCTGGGCCCTGCGGAGGAAGGCACAGCACTCAGCAAGCTCATCTCCCCGAGCCCCAAGACCAGGCTGCCTGTGACCAGCTGAAGGATTCTCAGACAAGTGTGAACACAAAGGTCACGTTCAGACCTCTGCCCCTTCGTTCTCCTCTTCTGCTATCCAGAGGAACACTAATTCCGCTAACGAAACGATGCTGGGGGAGCAAGCGAACTCGATGAGGTACGCCTGCACCACAAGACGCACCCGTTCCCACAGTGCCTTCACCTCCAAGCCCCGGAGCCCTCTTCCACACAGCGGGAGCACAGCCAGCTCAGCAGCCAAGGGATGGTCTCCCGGGCACCCACAGCCCCACCTGCGCCCTACCTCCCTGGAAGGACTGCCCTCAGTGGTACTGATGGGGTGACTCTCTGTGCCTCGGTCTCTTCTCTCAGAAGTGAGGGGATGATGGTGCCTACTGCCTAGTGCCAGGGTGAGGGGTGGGCACAATGAGACTTCCCAGCATAGGACCAGCTCATGACCAGCTCTGCTGTGGTCACTGGTACAAGGAAGGCAGAACTCCAAGCACCAGTGCCCCAACTACTCAGTGTGTAACCTGGGGCAGCAAAGTGTCACCAGAAGGAAATGGAGGGTAAATTGTGTGCCCAGACGTAGGCTCTCTGCAGACACAGGAATCCCCAGGAGCCAGGGCAATGCCAGACACAAGTCTCCACAGCCCAGGAGCTGCCCAGGAGCTGCCCAGGTCTCCAACGGCACTCCTGCATGCGCTGGGTCGCTCCTCCGGTGAAAAGAATGTGAATGTCTCTCTGATCATTTCTTATATTGATTAGATGTCAAGAGGATAATATTTAAGAAATAATGGATCACTCTTAGCGGTTTGGCTGTGGATAGAGCATTGGCCTGGGGACTGAAGGGTCCTGGGTACGATTTCAGTCGAGGGCACATGCCCAGGTTGCAGCTTCCCCAGCAGGGAGCATGCAGGAGGCAGCCAATCAATGATTCTCTCTCATCATTGATGTTTCTATCTCTCTCTCTCCTTCTCCCTTCCTCTCTGAAATAAGTAAAAATATATTTATTAAAAAATAAAGTGGATCATTTATTATTAATTAATTTTGTTTCCTTTTTAGTTTTCTACTGGGACTACTAGAAAATTTTAAATTACAAATGTGGCTCATATTATCATTCCAGTGACCCTGCTAATCTAGAGCTTACTAAAAGCTTGGAGACATAAGGAAAACATTAAATCTATGTTTTCATCCAATAATTCCACTTACAGAACTTTATCCACAGAGTATGGGGCCATGCCATTAGAAATGGAGGTTTCCACATGACTGGGAGGAACAGCCTGCTGCATGGGGGGCAGGAGGGCGGGTGAAACAGAAAAAGGTGCTAAGGTCCCTAAATACACATCAACATGATTGAAAAGGATTTCGTGAAGAAAAAAAAAAAAGATCCTATGGGAAGAAGTGTGGGTCAGGCTAGTTTTTCCTCAGGTGTGGTTATACCTGGAGAGTGATGACCCACCACCCCCAAAAGTGAACAAATGAAATGGGCCCACAAGCTGCACAAACCAGTTCATGTAAATTGTGTGTTTCTGTATACATGTATGAAATAACAGAGGCCAAAATCTGCCATATTATCTATAACTAGAGGCCCAGTGCACAAAATTTGTGCATGGATAGTGTCCCTAGGCCTGGCCAGAGATCAGGACCGACTGGGGCCTTCTGGCTACTGGCGAGGGCCTCCCTTCCAGCTGCTGGCCAGGGCCTCCTTCCCTCTCCACCTGCACGCTGCCACTGCATGGAGAAGAGGAGGCGAGGAGGCAGGGAGGTAGGGAGTTGGGGGAGCAGGGAAGCTGATCATCTGCCAGGCCTACAGACCCTACTCATGCCCAAATTTCGTGCACCGGACCTCTAGCATATAGATAACAAAAAGCCTAGGAAAAATGGTTTCATGGCCTTATAACTAGTGTACCGCTGCAGCTGCAATGATCATGATGAAAACTGTTCATGTCTACTCTTCTGACGGCACTCACACGGAGGACTGGAGAGGGCGTGGTCCCTGACTCTCACCGTCCTGACAACACAGTGACGAGAGGAAGCGCTTCACCTGGCCTGGGCTTCTCTTGGGGAAGACTTTCAACATTAATGCAAGTTCTCACTCACCACAGGTCTGCTCAGACTTCCTATTTCTTCTTGAGGCAGTTTCAGTAACTTACACCTTCCAGGAATGTGTCCCTTTCACCTGGCTCTTGGGGCTAGACTGGAAGGCTGTCGCTGCATCTACTATTGAGAGCAGGTGCTGCAGTCTTAATGACACAGAATTTTCTATTTCTCCCTTTAATTCTGTCACTTTCGCTTCCTATATTTTAGGGCTCTTTTGTGAGGTATGTGCTCACAGATAGCTGTTAACCTACCTGCCAAGCTAATTATTTTATCCTATGAGACGTCCCTCCACCTCCTGACACTCTGTGTCCAGGCTCTTCTGTGACACCAGCACAGCCACTCCAGCTGTGACAGCTGCTGTTTGATGGCTTCTTGTCCATCTTTTCACTTGTCATCTCTTTCAGGTTTTTAATCTGGAGTGTTTCTTATGTGCCTCCAAGCACCACCACTGCAGTGACCCATCAGGCAAACCACGTGCCCGGCTAGCCTTACTGCACAGTGAGGTCGGCATGACATTCTTACCTTCCTTCTCGAGTCTTTATCTTTTCCACTGCTCCTCACTACATCCTCTACATGCCTAGAAAGAAAATATGATCAAAACCAAAATTAATTTTTTAAAAAATAGATCGTTTTAGACGTCAGCAAAGGCTCTTCTCACTATGTGACAAAATGAAGTACTGCTGTAAATGGCGGGTTTCCAAAGTGTGCTTTATCAGAACTGTGCACACTAAAGTGTCCCTAGCACTTTCACTATTTCAGGAGTAATCCAAAACACAAAATATCTTCAGTGGAGAGAAGAAACTGGGTTTTAACAAACTGTGTATGAGTATCCAACCTTATACGAGTTCTAGAAAAATCCTGTAATTTTATTAGTCAATCCCAAATGCTATTTTATGCTTAATATATTTGGATCTCCAAAAGATTTGCCTTACAATGTTCTACTTGTTAATCATATGTTATATGTTAGTTGGGACCTAAAATTAAGACTTTCAAATTTTCAAATTAATTCTCAATTTTTGGAACTTACATTCACTCCAATTTGCTGTAGCTTGTGGCCAAGAAGGCCCACAGCTGAGCACAGCTCCCCTGTGTGTCCCAGCAGACTGGCAGCACAAAGGCCAGGAATTTGCACCCCTGGGTTTAAGTGCTAGCTTTGCTCAAACTTGTAAAAATTTGGGCAAGGCATTTAGCCTGCATTTTCCTAATTTGTGAAAAAGAATTGCCAAATATGGCTGCCATAAAGAACAAACTAAAACCTACAGCTTATATACAAAATGAGGTTACAAATAAACTCTAATCTGTAATCTTTACAGAACCAACACAAAATAGGTATCATTTTTGTGAAGAAAAGGCTCTGACATCCCGGAGAGAGGCAGACAGGCCCCTCCCGCCGACTGGTGCCAACGCCCTTGCTCTCATTACCACAGGGCCTCACTGCAGCCACAGACCTGGGACTGGGGGTGGTGGACCTGCCACGTGTTTATTGGACATGGACCAAGGGCCCTCCTGCAGACATTCTTCCCTCCAGGCTGGATGGCCCCCATGGAAGGGCCATCTTCCAAATGAGTTACTCCCCCAAAGTGAGTTCTGATTCTCTAGTTTTGCATGCACAAATACAAAAAGGCAGAGTAAGATCAATAAATTGTAGCAAGTTTCCAGTTCCCTAGTGTACTTCAGTTATGATTAAGTAAAGTATATCTATCACTTATTGCCATTTCCTGGCTATAATTAGGTCCAGTAAGAAAAATTCAGCATTCTACATGCTATCTATACTAATAATAGAGGAATATGCAAATTATCTGGGATGCTGTCACAGTAACAGTAACGACCGAACAGCAGGCTGCATGGGGCGACCAGGTCGGCAAGGGGGTTAGTGAGGGACGACCAAACGACTGAACAGCAGGCTGCGTGGGGCCACCAGGCCGGCAGGGTGGGGGGTAGTTGGGAGCAACCAGGCTGGCAGGGGGCGCAGTTAGAGGAGACCAGGCTAGCAGAGGGGAGCAGTTGGGGATGACCAGGCTGGTGGCGGGGATGGGGGGTGATTGGGAGTGACCAGGCCAGCAAGGTGAGGCAGATGGGGCCAACCAGGCCCACATGGGGGGCAGTAAGGGGTAACTAGGATGGAAGGGAGCAGAGTTGGGGGTGA
>PVJC01025575.1:0-24656 GCA_004026665.1 Murina feae | reverse complement strand
GCTGAAAGGTATCCTTTGAGAATAGAATAGAATCAGAGGCATAGAAAGGGAGTGGACTGACAATTTTCGGGGGTTAAGGGTGTTGGGGATGCGTGAAGAGACTGGACAATAATTGTACACCTATGGATGAGGACAATGGGGGGGGCAAGGTCAGAGGTTGGGGTGGGAATTGGGAGGTGGGGAGCTATGGGGGAAAAAAGAGGAACAACTGTAATAATCTGAACAATAAAGATAAATTAAAAAAAACAAAAACAAAAACAAAAACCAAAGTTTAAAATTGTCACATAATACACTTTATTTTTTTCTATTTTATCATTTGTGCTTTGGGTGTCATATTTAAGAAACCAGCCCATAATCCACAGTCATGAAGACTTATACCTATGTTTTCTTTTAAGAACTTTATAGTTTAGCTCCTTCATTTAAGTCTTTGATCCATTTTAGTTGATTTTGCACATGGTGTGAGGTGGGGCTCCACCTTCAGTCTTTGGCATGTGGTTATGCATTTGTCTCAGCACCGTTTGTTGAAAGGACAATTCTTTCCCTCACTGAATGGTCTTTACACCCTTGTTGAGAACCAGTAGACTATAAATGTGAGGGTTTACTTCTGGACTTTCAATTCCTTCCATTGTTCTCTATGCTTATCCTTATGCTTGTCCTCTCTTTTTAATTAATATTCCCATTACAAAAAGGGAATCTTAAATGGTGTACAGTGGGGTTGTCTCTTGCTAAAATAGGTATTAAAGCCAGTTGGAAAGGCACAAAACAAACACAGGTGCAGTTGCCCTTGAAAATCCTTAGGGAGGTGCAGTGTTGGAGATAAACACCCATTTTAATTGGTTCAGGGCAGCCCATTTTTACCTAGTTGTTTCTGTGTTTGAGGACCAGCTGAAGGAGGTGACATTCATTTAGGGGTTCTGCTATTTGAAAAATACTTACCTTTATACACAAGAATTTCAGTGACGCATAGAAATTAGGTCCAAACAAATTCAGATTCCTTTCCCAGGCCCTCACAGCACACCTGCTCAGAACTGCTCACGTTACTCATTTCAATTGTTCCTTTCTCCCCTCTCTTCTCCCTACTCTCTCCCTTTTCCTTCTGCCCCTTTCTGCTTCCCTCTCTCTCTTGCTCTGTCTTTCCCTTTCATCTTTCCCTCTTTTCCTCCTCCCCCTTTCTTTGATCCCCTCCCTCATCCTCCAGCACACTTTGATGAATTTCCATATCTTGCTGTGGCTGTGATATGACTATAATCCCCAGTTAAGATGTGTACACAATGAACTAACCTCTGTCTCTTATATTTTGATTTTAGCATTTAAAGTGTCTTTGTGGCAAGCAGTCAGACATGACTTGAAGCTGTAGTAGATACTTCTGAGGGTCTTGGCTGCTGGTGGCCGGCCAGTGGAGGTGAGACTTGAACCATCTGTAACTGTTAAAGAAAGAAACACTTAAGATGCGCTGAGCCTGTAAGGGGTTGCCCTTCTCCAGTCCTACACGCTTCCTCCAGACTGCTGGTGACTTCTTATAGTTAAGACCTTGATCATTTATCTTGATTTCACCCACATGAGAGGATCTTGGATAAGGCAGGGCAGGGACGTATACAGTCTGACCTCTCTCAGCACAGCCCTTCTGAATAACGAGTAAGCAAGTTTCTACACTTTGACAGTTTCCTAGCATGTAGTTCTGTTCTGTAAACATTGTGCTGGCGTCAGATGACCAAGATCTACAAGAAGATCACGAGCTAGTGGGAGATGGAGGAAAATATGGATAATTTTTAAAAGCGTAGTTTGCTTATTTTCCTGATAGAAAATGCAACCTGTAATCATTGTTAAAAAAAAAAATTGTATGTAACTCAGTAAAGTATTAAAAGAAATGAAAATTTATCCTATAAGCCATATTGGGGTCACATGAAATTTTAGTTCAAAATTATTTATTATCTCGTGTTCTTTGCCTAGAAGTTGATCTTGTTCTGGTTTTAATATGGCACACTCATTCTCAACAGCAGTAATATTGCCTTCAAGGGGAAAAAATTTGTTCTTAGGAGCCTAAAATCTTAGATGTAACAATGATTTGTGGCCCTCTAAGGGGCCACAGCATATAAACAGATATCTAAATTTCACGGAAGAGGGGAGTTATTAGGAAAATATGTCTAAGAAGGTTCCTAGTGGGTGGTGCTTCCCCTGAAATTGATAGGTTGAAGTCTAGTACCTCGGAATGTGACTATATTTGTAGATAGGATCTTAGAGATAAAATGAGGTCATTAGGATGGGCACAAACACAATATGACCGATGTTCTTATAAAAAGAGAAGATTGGGACAAATACCTGCATAGTGGAAAGACCACGTGAGAACAAAGGGAGAAGGCGGTTGTCTGCAAGCCAAGGAGGGAGGCCTTAGAGGAAACCAACCCTGCTGACACCTTGATCTGGGACTTCCCTCCTCCAGAACTGTGAGAAATAAATTTCTGTTGTTTAAGCCACTCTGTGGTAGTTCATTGTGGCAGCCCCAGGAAATGAATAGAGGAGGTGATAATGATAAAAAGGTTGAGAAACAGTGATGCAGAATACTTACCCCATTTTATGTTCTGTTTACTTCAGGTCTATTTCTTTTTGATACTCTAATATTACTGAAAAAGTACAAAATTGGTTTTCAGTTTTATAATCTTATTAATAAGTACCCTCCCATATCAATATCTAATTTGAGCCTCAAAATGGCTTTACATGTGATTAGCTGTTAAGATTCCTAATTTTTAGATGCCTCTGGACATTTATGCACCATGTTCTCTTGCCTAGAAAGACACTCGCCTACTCCTTACCTGCCACTGCTTTTCTCTGCTAAGTCCCTTCAGCCTCCTGTCATCCTCCAGCACACTTTCATGGCAATCAGTGGTTCCCACCATGGTGCCGATTGTACTGTACTGTAAACAGTTGCCTATTGATTGTCTGTTTCCTCTCCCACACTAGCAGCCCTGTGGGCAGGAATTTTTTCTGTTAAAACAGAATTTCCAGCTCCCAGTGGAATGCTAGGCTATGTTGTTAGTGGATGAATCAGATCCTGTAGCTAATAACTGGAACTTAGTTTTTTAGCATCTCCATTCAGTTTTCTCAGTGATACCAGGCTACTTCTCTACTAACTCATCTGAATTATGTGTCCTGCTGGGCATTGTTTTATCTCTGAATACAAAAGAATGCCAGTGGAGTCTGCTCTCTGCACTGTGGTGCAGGCCCCTTTCACATTCTGCCAGTGTGGCAGGTACATACGCATGTATATATGCGTGTATGTGCGCATGCTTGTACATATGCAGTGTCTGTGTATATGTGTAATGGACTGAACCTTGATTTGTCCCCCAAAGGACTCCCTGCCCCTGCTACCTACCACATTGCAAAGCCTCCTGCTAGCCCTTTTATAGTTTCCCAGTAACTTCTTATTGGAGATAGGATACAAACAGATTCCTTCTTCCTTTTGACAGTTGCTACAGTGGGTATTTGACAGTGTTCAGGATATAACGTGGGGTTAACAGCTGAATCCAGAATAAATGTATACAACACACACACCACAAGGGTCATTGTTTTGTTCCTTCTCCTCATATCGACCCTGCTGGTCGTGTGTGAGGTCCTGGGATGTGAAGGTGACTAAGCCAGGCCTCTGCTGCATGGAATACACGGTTACTGAAGACAAGTCGTGGAAACAGATGAATTCTGCTGCAGCAGGGTTAGCGCTACAACAAAGATAGGAACAGGAGGCCCGAAAGCCCAGCAGCTGCTCAGCACTGAGGTATTTTGGGAAGTCATCGTTTATGAGCTGGATTTTGAAAGGAGAGTAGGAATTTACCAGATAAGAAGTGGGAAAGAAATACACAAAGGCATCAATCTATGGACTATCTGGTTTAAAAAATGTATTTGGCAAAAAAAACTGAATGAAGAGTGGAATAGTTGGTATTTTATGGTTGTAGAATTATGGGTACTTTTTTTTTTTCTTTTTCAGAATTTGTTTTAATGTTGTTGCTCTGTTGTTTTCATAACTAAAAATGCATTAAAAGCCTGTGACTATTTTATCATGAATGGATTTATTTCTTACTGCCTATATTTGTGCCTAATTTAACACTCAGATTAAACTAGTATTGCCTTATTGAGTAAATTTTTGTTAGCTTTTTTAGTAGAGGGTTCAGAACAGGATGCCACTTGGTTCCTTCTGTGATAAACAGACCCACGTTTCCTTTTCCCTTGGGTTTCCGTCGTCTGGGTGGCCAGGATAGGCTGGGTGGGGGCACTCTTTGCTGCAGCATCTGGGTGTCTTTTAACCAGGCTGAGCAGAGAGAGTTTACCCTGCATGCGATCAGTGGTGTGCACTCAGCCAAGAAGGTGAGACAAAAGGGTGGCTGGGAGAGATCCTGGAGCGAGTGGATAGTTTTAGTTAAGAGGGACAAGTCCCCAGGTGGAACTCCCAGAGGGCACTGCAGGCTCAGAGGATGGAGCAAGCAACATGGCAGGTGAAACTGGGCTGTACAGGAAACCAGGTCTGCAGACACTTGGCTGGTGGTGGAAGGTTCCTTTTATGTGGCGCCCAGCGTGTCTTGCCAGGGCAGGGAAGCTACTGGGAGGCATCACGCCGGCCCAGACACCGGGCTTTGGAGGTTTTCCCAAAACAACTTTAAAGTGAGGCTGAATGGGCTTTCAGTTCCCTGTGAAGCAGCGAAGGTTAGACCGCTCTAAAGGTGTGTGCGCAAAAATGTCTCCTTTCTGATTTTATTTGTGGAAGGAAGATTTTAAGGTTTAAAATTACTTTATATTTGAATCATCCTATTTTTCTCTCCTTCAAAGAATGTTTTTCTCTGTCTCTTTTGCTGAACAATTGTTTATTTCATTTGGGTCAAAACCAAATGTTTTCCTAATGTTCCTCTAATAATGTTTTTTTTTAAAATCTTCTTTCTCTTTTTTTTAATACGTAGAAATCTCAACTTTGTGCACTAACAGATTAATCTTTTCACCAACAACACAAGACAAGTATAGGTTTACCATTTGGACAGTTTAATAATGTGACTGATCAGAACATGAGCACCAGAAGAGTGACAAGTGAGGCATGTGTGGGCCAGGATAAGAAAAATTGTGACTTAGCAGCACAAGTTTGTGTTATTAGCTGAGTATTTAGTATTTGAAAATACCTTTCAGAACTGTATTGGAAATGATGGTAATAATATGATAAGTTTGCATGGTGACTTATTACTAGAAATAGTGGAGTGATCACGTTGTAAGGTATTAAAAATGTTGAATCACTATATTGTACACCTGAAACTAATATAACTGTAATGCTGTATACCAACTAGACTTAAAAAATAAAATATTTTTTAAATGGTGGTAAAAAACTAGAAGGAATTACTCAAAGTGGTAACATTTGCTGGAAATATGATTATGTGTTCTGGTCCATAACGTGCAATTTTTTTTTTTTCAGAAATAGTTTAAACAATTTTAAGTTTGATGCCTATAAGTCTTCTTACATTATTTGTAGGCAGCCAGGTACACTGGGCCAGATATTAAATTGCACCAGATTTTCACTCATCTTAAGGACCTGCTATGGTATACGTCCAAGATCAAATGTCACTTCTGCCTAAGAACTCCTATATAGTTTTAAAAATGTTTTACAGAGCTATACCAGCACACACACATGTTACTGCAGGGGTGACTAAGTAATTCTCATTTTGTTTGTCATATAATCTGATTATAAACTAAAGAGTGGCTCCCACTTTTATGGCCCTGCCTCTGAACTTGCATAGTGCACTTGCTGTGGTAAATGATGGTAGCTTGCCAACTCATTAGCAAGGGCAGTTTTCAAGAAGATACAGTTACAAAATAAAGGCCCCTCTCTCATCAACAGATAGTTTCAGTGGCAAAGTCAAGGTGACAAGACTTAAAATATTTATTACTTTTAAAGGCACCTACCCTTTAGTGACCAGCAGCCCAGACATCAGACCTTCATTAACAAAGACAACTGATCTGTTTAGTCATGACGGCCTTCTCTCTAAAAGCAAAATTTCTAAAGTGTTCACAGTGCAATACACACATGATGCATTGTGGAATTATACACTTGAAACTTATATGATCTTATTAACCAGTGTCACCCCAATAAATTTAATAAAATTTAAAAATCGAAATGTATCACTTCTGAAGCTATATTAGAGCTATCCTCTCATGGTCTCCTTTACCCCAATTATCTTGTTACCATAGATCAAGTTAACACCTGCATGACTGTCTTCTGTTCAGATTCTTTAATATCAACAGCACTTGGTACTTAGCACTACCTTTGTCTAGGACCTAACTGTAGGTTCTATAGAGAATGTGTCACATGCAGTTTTGTTTTTAATGTAAGTACCTGTATAGCATGAGAGCCAGAAATACAAAGATCTCCTTGAGACAGCATGCTTAGGTAAAAGGGCTAATCACTTTTCTGATAAAAGCATTTTTTGTTTCTTGCTTTATTCATTCAACCATAGGGGGTGCATACTTAATATGTGGAATTAATAAGGATGACATTGTGAAAAGTTAAATAACATATTTAAAGTATCAGCAGAAGAGATGTAGCAAGACATGAAGAGTCAAAATAATGCTATGAAGTCATAAAGGAAAAATATCATTATAGGCCAGAGCCGTAAGTGAGGGCTTTGGCAAGTCTGGGATTTTTGTTTATTCATTTGTGAAGTTAATTGAATACTTACTAAGTTCCTGGAGCCTCTCTTAAGTATTGGACACACAACAATGGACAAGCTTGACCAGTCCTCTGCTCCTAAAGTGCTTACTCTCTGGTGGGAGAAGAAGACAATTAAAAAAAAAAGAATGTACTAATAAGAACTATCTGATAATGGCCCTGCAGAGCTTGTTTAGGGTGCTTTGATAGAGTACCTTGAGAGGCTATTTTAGATTGTTGGTCAATGTAGGCTGTTTTGAAGGTGTGACGTTTAAGCTGAGACCTGGATGACAAGAGGGAACCAGCTGTGCAGTGATCTGGGCACACTGGGCAGAGGGGCGGGCAGTGCCCAGGCCCTAAGGCACAGGAGAGCTTGATGTATTAGAGGAACACAAGGCTGAGATCAGAAAGGTCGGTAGGGACCAAATCATGTAGGACTTATTGGTGATTTTGATAAAGAGATTGGATTAGCCCTGGCCGGTTTGGCTCAGTGGATAGAGTGTTGGCCTGCAGACTGGAGGGTCCCAAGTTCGATTCCAGTCAAGGGCATGTACCTTGGTTACGGGCACATCCCCAGTGGGGGGTATGCAGGAGGCAGCTGATCGATGTTTCTCTCTCATCACAGTTTTTAACTCTTTGTCCCTCTTCCTTCCTCTCTGTAAAAAATCAATAAAATATATTTTTAAAAAAGAGAGATTGGATTAAATGCTAAGTGCAGTAAGCCCATGAGAGGACTTTAAGCAAAGAGGGCCATGAGTTGGTTATATTTTAAAATTTCATTCTGGTCGCTGTGTAAAGAATAGATTTAACGGTAGCAAGAGCAGAAGCAGGGATGCAAATTAGGCAGGCTATAGACGTTTAAGTAAGAAATTACAGCCTCTTTTCCAAGGAGGATGGTAAGGCAAGTGGGGTGAAATGGATAAATTTGGGATGTGTTCTGGGTGTAGATCCTAAAAGACCTGCTAATGGATTTGAAATGGGATGTGAAGGAAACAGAAATAAAAGATGATTGTAGGTTTCTGGCTTAAGCAACTGGATAAGTGATGGTAAACTTTGAAGAAAGAACAGGATTTGGAGAAAACAAGTCAGGAATTTTAATTGAAGAAGTAGGAATAAACATGGCTTTTAAGATTTGGTAAAAACAAAAAAATTTTAGTCCATGCTTCCAAGGACAGAGGACGTCAAATTCTATTCAATAAATTAAAAACATTATAAACATATAGTATTTTTTCCATGATGGGCTATTAGGAGAGGAAGTAAACCAGGAAGGTTGGGAAACGAGGATAGAGAGGAAAATGGAAACGAAGCATAAGCAAGTCAGAGAAAGACGGAGTTGGAGGGATACAGAAAGAAAAGTCACAGACAAAAGAGACACTCAAAATTGAGACAGAAAGGACATACACACAGGCGCCTCCTCCTGCATTCCACACTGAGAACTACAGAGAGATGCTAGCGGCAATCATAAGGAGGTCAGAACATTTTTTCTTTGTTGTAATTAACTGTGGAAGTGATACCAAGAGACCGACCAAAGGCAAATGAGACCAAATCTTTCTCAGATCTAAAGAAGTAGGAAAATCCTCTTTATTTCATTTGGATAACAGTAAATGATATTGCACCCTGAACTGTTTCCAGGATTAAATGTTGTTGTTTTTGAATTTGTTACTAGCTAAACAGTAGGTTCAATAATGACCTGAAAAATATATCAGTAGAGGTGCACAGTTATTCATCTTGTAAATAAAAGAGGCTCTCAAAGGGGTTCTTTCTCCTTGATGAAAATAGTGAGAAGTCAGCTTTCCATTAATAGGTTAAGTTGAATCATGGCCAGTGAGGCTCAGCTGGTTGAGCATCTTTCTTCACAGTGATAGGTAGCTGGTTCGATTCCCAAGTTGCAGGGTTTCGGGCTTGATCCCCAGGAGGACCGTGTGCAGGAGGCGGCCAATCCATGTTTTGTTTTCTCTCTCTCTCTTTTTTAAAAAAAAATTTAAAAAAATCTTTTAAAAATGAGCTGCAGGAATAAACACATGAACAAATACACAACAAATATATACATACATTCCATACCATCCTGTACCATACCCTAAATCCACCTGAATTTTTTTGATATAATAAACAGCATCCTTTAGAATAGAAAAACACTTTGAGTTTTTTGTTTGATTATTGGCTCTACATCCATCTTAGACCCATTAATTTTCTTAAAGGTTGATTATTGGTTAAAAACGTGGCTACTAGAAATCCATAAGAATCGACACATGAATCAGTTCAACAGGAAGATGAGGAACAGGATTTCAGATAAGTGTATTACCAGAAGACCAAGAAGAATGCCAGGGATCCTGCAAGAGGAGGTACCTTATTGGGACTCCTCTCTGCTTCACCCCAAAAGACCAGTGAAAGAAACTCTAGCACAAATAATAAAAACAATAAAAGAAATAATTGAGAAAGTTTAAAAGCTATGGAACTACATAGGGCTGAAAAGTAATTGAGCATTTGGTTGAGGATTTTTCTTTTTTTATTTTATCTTTATTGTTGAAAGTATTACAGATGCCCACCTTTTTCTCCCATTGACCCCTTCCACCTGGTTCCTGCCCCTGCCTTGCACCCAGGCCTACGACCCTATTGTCTCTGTCCATGGATTATGCATATCTACTCTAATAAAAGAGTAATATTGAAATTGACCATTTCTCTGGGATGCCTAAGCCACGCCCATCAGCCAAGCCATGCCCACCAGCCAATCAGAGCTACTGTATGCAAATTAACCCAGCCAAGATGGAGGCCAACCACCACGGAACTAGATCAAATAGGAGACTTCCGTTACACCAGGAATAAACTGTTTGCCTAGGCTGGCTGGGCCTCTCTCTGCTCAAGGCAACATAGTTGCAATTATAGAAACCACAGAGCTGAAGCAAACAGGAGGCTTCCATTCACCAGCGATGGAGGAAACTACCTGCCTCGGCTGGCTGAGCCTCTACTAAGGCAATGTTGTTTCAATTATAGAAGCCACGGAGCTGAAGCAAACAGGAGGCTTCTTTACCTGCCTAGGCCTCGGCTTAAAGCAACAGTGTTTCAATTATAGAAGATAAATAAACCCCAGAAACCTGCTTCCAGCCAGCCTTGCTGGGATGTTGGGTCAATGGGAGCTGTGGGCAGCCTGAAAACAGCCCTCAGCCCCTCACCCAGGCTGACCAGGCATGCCAGCAGGTGGACATCCCCTGAGGGGTCCCAGACTGCGAAAGGGCACAGGCCGGGCTGAGGGACCTCCTGAGTGCACAAATTTTTGTGCGCCAGGCCCATAGTATGCATATAAATTCTTTGGTTAATCTCGTTCCATACCTCCCACCCACCTTCCCTCAGATTCATCAGTCTGTTCCATGCTTCCATATCTCTGGATGTATTTTGAGGATTTTTTTTTATCCCCTCTCCTTCTTCCCTCTTTACCTTCTTCCTCCTCTTTCCTTCCTTTTTAAAAATTTTTATTTTTATTGTTGACATTATTACAGATGCCCTCCTCTTTGCCCATTCCTTCCAGTCTTTCTTTCTTTTTTTTACTTATATGCTATTTCCTTAAAAGGACATGGAAAGAACACTCAAATAAGATATCATACTTTGGTTCTGTTATTTATGACTGTTCTTGTATTTCTAAGAAAATAGTCTAGATTTCTAAAATCTATTTTGATTTAACATTGTCAGATAATTATTTTGTGAACATCATTTTAAAATGTACTTTTATTGACTTCAGAGAAGTGGGAGGGAGAGATAGAAACATAAATGATCAGGAGGATCATTGATTGGCCACCTCCTGCACACCCTCTACTGGGGATTGAGCCCGCAGTTAGGGCATATGCCCTGACTAGGAATCAACCACTGAGCCACACCGGCTAGGCTGTAAATACTTAATATAAAATTTGCATTCTTCTTTCCTGGCTTCTTGCCTTTCAGTATCCTAAAAGGTGTTGTTTATAACACTGTTACCTGTCAGGGTCAGCAATTGCTGGCTCCAGGACTGAACGAGGCCATGGGCACTGGGAAATGTCTAATAAAATAACTGGGGATGTGTTGTGATTTATAAAGACAGAAAAATTATTGCTACTCTTTTTTTAGTGAATGAGACTGAATAGCTGCGACAAGAGGAGTTGTTTATGAATGATCATCCAGGATAGAGAGCTAAAACAGAAAATGGCCAGGTTAGCACAGAAAGTGTTATGCAGGAAGTATTACCATTTGAATTTTCCTTGGGAGTTTCAAGGTGAGTTTTGATTATTACATATAACGTCATCAAAGGTTCAGTGAGTGGGTTACATATGAAAGTGTTTTAAGTATTAAAATAGAGACATTTTGACCTGGATTACCACTTAACCACATGAAAGTACCTTTTGGGCACAGTCTTCGCTGTAGGTGGTGCCTGTAGGTTGCCACATAGCTGCACTGTTTAGTTTTGTGCATGAGTGTGGCTGCTAGGCCAAGAACAGATCATACTTCCTGACAGAGGTAAGATTTCAGGAAGCACTTTAAGAGGAAAAGAATAAAAAGGGGGAGTTTGAGATATGTGTAGCCCATCACTAAATACTTTTCCCCCCATTTCATGTTATTCAACCAGGAGGCTGTGAAAATAGTAGAATCGTTAAATTTTATTTTTGTGGCTCTCTCAGAAACCCTAAAGACTCCTTTTTCTTCTTTTTGACCTTCAAGTGGGAGTTATTGCGAGTCTGTTTGGCTGATGGTCATCAGCACTGAGCGTGGTGATTGGGAGAGCTCTCTGGCCCGAGTCAAGGAAATGGGTTCTTGTGTAAGCTCCCCTGCCAGTCATTGTGTGACCTACCGAAAACCTCTGTCCGTCTGCTCACAGTCTTCATCTGTACCAGGGGTTGACAACGTTTTTCTGGAATGGGCCAGGAAGTAAATATTTTAGACTTGCCAGGCTACGTATGGTCTCTGTTGAATATCCTACTTTGGTTTTACATGTTTGTTATTAACCCTTGAAAAGTAGAAAAACCATTCCTAGCTCCTGGGCCTCACAGATGCAGGTGTGGGCTGGATTTAGCCGCCTTGCCTTCGTTTGATGACCTCTGATCTACATAACAGAAAACAAGTAAAAAGGAAGTTTTTAGCGATAGGACTCTGCTGTGTTCTCTGAGGCAAGGGTTTTGTTTGCTGGTCTGTGTTTTATTTCAAGTACTATGTATTCATGATATAGTTTCTTTTTGTAATTTCCTGGGTTTAAAATTTGATTTCACTCTTATCTCCTGTTGTTGTTCTTCAGCTCTCCAAGTGTACTGCTGTTTACCAATCCCCAGCACTTCACAAATTTCTCATTGCGGACAAACTGCCAGGAGAAGCAAACAGGGAGGAATGGCTTTCTTTGCAGGTGGAGGTGTGACCTTGCACTTACAAAAAGGGAAACAGCCACTTATTGCCTCAGTGGCCTAAGCAAAGAAATGATTATTAAAAGGCAGACCCCAGCAACTCTGAATTCTGGGAGGGCGATGGGAATAAGGGGGAAGTGGAATGGGAATGGTAAATACCTCGATCTTTCATTTCTGATAGTGTTGAATCCTGTTATCAACACAACCAAAGGCCCAAAGTTCTTTTTGAAGAGTCTCCTTAGAGGACATTGGAATGTGCCAGCATTTTGGTTTCCATAGACCCAGAAGAGGGTGCTGTGGATCAACCCCTCCTCCCCCCAATTCCCCCTTTCCCCCCCACCTCTCCCCCACCTATACACCCAAATCCTGTGCCCTGTGTCCTGTGTCTTTCCTCGTCACCTGACTTCCATGGCTGTCAGGAACTGTCCATCCTCATCACCTCTCTAGCACTGCCCAGTGGGTTTCTTCTTACCTTTTCCCACTGCTCCTGTTGTCCAGTTGGTGAATTGGCCTGTCCCCCATTCATGTCATCAGGTCTGATTACAGACGTTAGGGCTTTGATTCCAGAACCACTTTGAACACTTTCCATCTCTCCTCAGACAGGCACATTTGCAATAGAAGCTGACACCACTTTTTCACCTTCTATTCTCTTCTCCACCACAGTAACTTGGTAATAGCCTTCTCCACCCCACAAAATGTTCTCTCTGTCTCTTTTTTCTTTAGAAAGGATCGCTCATGATTTGGGCATCGATAAATGGAATGGACACTTTTTCAGTCCCTTCCTAACTGAATGTCTTTGTTGCAGGCATTGTTGGCCTTTGACGTGCTGAAATGCTTTATTATCCGGTTTCTTGGATCCTTGTCATCTTCTTGTGTTGTCTCCTCTCTGGGCTCACCCTCTGCCCACTGCTTTTCCAGCACCCTCTTCTCCTACAGCCTCTCTTGAGCTGGTTTCATTCATACTTGAGGTGTTAACTGTTACCTCTATGTGTGTGGCTGCCAAGTGTGCATCTCCACCCCAATCTTTCCTTCTAACTTCACACTCCTTCACCAAAACTCAGTACATGCAAAACTGACCTCAATACTTTCCCCCCAAAACCTGACGTTCCTCTTTTCCCCAGCTCAGTCACCCAAGCCAGGAGCATGACCATCCTCCTACACCTTGAAGTTTCTCCATTGCCCACTCCCTCCACACCCAGTCACTCAGCAAGTTCTGTTGATTTTTATCTCATAACCGCTTCTCCTCTGCATTCCTTCTCTGCTATAACATCATTTAAAAAAATATATGTATATTGATTTCAGAAAGGGAGGGGAGAGATAGAAACATCAATGATGAGATAGAATCATTGACTGGCTGCCTTCTGCATCCTCCACACTGGGGATTAAGCCTGCAACCCGGGCATGTGCCCTTGACTTGAATTGAACCCGGGACCCTTCAGTCCACAGGCTGACACTCTATCCATTAAGCCAAACCAGCTAGGGCTATGACATCATTTTTTAAAATTTATTTTTCAATTATAGTTTCCATTCAGTATTATTCTGTATTAGTTTCAGATATACACTCTGCAACCACATCATTAATTCAGGCCCACATCACCTCATCACCCATCTCCGCTTTTTCTCCAGTTTTGTCCTCCATATCCATCCTTCCCTCTGTAGCCATATCTAAAATTCAAACCTGTTACATGTCACACGCCTTCAAATTCTTCAGTGGCCATCCATCACTTCCAGAATAAGACCCAAACTCCCTAGTATTCCTACCTGACTCAATGATCTGGCCCTCTACCTCTCCAGACCCACTTCCTGACCCCCTTTGTTCACTTTACATTCTAGGAAGACCGTGTTCTCGAGCTCCTGGAGCAGTCCCTGCTTTTCATGTTTTCATACCTTTCCCTGGGCTGTTCCTTTGTCCTGGCTAAGTCCACGTGTCCTTCAGACTCAGCTCAGATTTGCTCTCACACATCGTGCATCCTTCTCTCTTGCCACTTTTATTTAAACTTTTGTTGTTGTTGTTGAATCTGTCTCCCTCGTGGACTGTGCACACCTTCAAGACAGAGGATCTTGTCTGCTTCTCATCGAATCTCAAAGCCTTCCTCTAACGCTTATGATAAACCTGTGCAGTTGACATTATCCCCATTCAAGAGATGAAGAAACTAAAGAGCAAAAGAAGCTGAATAAACAGCTTGCTCAATTTACGTAGCTAGTGTAGCAAGGCAGCTGGGATTTTGTTGTTATTTACACCTCTAGTTATATACCCAGAACAAAACAATGACTTGCAGTTGTAAATGTGAGAAAACTCATTTTTACCCAAATTATCATTTCATTTTCGAAGCTGTAGGAAGAGCAATGGATTTAGTATCAAAGTCCTGGGTTGGAGTGTTCAGCCATTTCTAGCCAAACTGATTATTCCAAGTTCCTTATTCCCTCTTAGCCTGCCTCCTCTTCCCCATGGCGTTGTAGTAACTGAACAGACTGTAGGTGGTGTGTGCAAGTGCTCGGTAGGTGCTATGCTAACATAACATATTCGTTTCTCGTTTGCATTTGCATATGTGGATACCTCAGAGACCAGGTTCTGGCAAATTATTTTTGCTTTTTCACAGTATTAGACCTCGATTTCTTTACTAAACACAAACATTTTCCTCTAAATTGGAGGAGTAAATGAATTCCTATGCAGTATCACCAGGAAAGGAAACCTTTAGGATGCCCTATAAAAGTTTGGGTGCAAAAGTTTACATGCCTTGAAAAGTGCGTACCTTCACTCGAAGTCGGATTTCCTGTGCCAGCTAAATTGGGTCACTTTCTGAGTGAAAGGAGCTTGGCTGCCGCTCCTTCCTTTTGTTGAGCTGTGAACACGATGCTTCCCTCTCCCTCACTGCTCCATTGCTGCTTTTGTTACCTGAGGGTTCACTTTGCAGATTTTTTTTTTTTTTCTGAGCCCTATCACTTTTCTTGATAGAATATCTACTGTTCAGCTGCCGCCCATGGGCATGACTTCCCCGGAGGGGGCCTCGCTCCTGCGTGTACAGGAATCATCCGACAAAGTAGTTCGGGTGAAGCTGTTTTAGGATCTCGTGGTCTGCAATGCTGGATTCCTAGTTGAATTCTCCAGGTGCCCAGCTATAAAGGAGGAGGATTTATTTCATGGCTTGTTAGGTTTCAGTCTATCCTTAATGTATAAAAAGTTCTCGATGATGAGTTTTGCATTTACTGCATGTCTTCCCCTTAAATTTTCTTTTTAAAATAGTTTCATTTATTTACAGAAATATGTTGAAGGGCATCTATGTGGCAGAAATGACGCCCTGTGAGAGGATAGAACAGAAACCAAGAGAGACACATTCTGCCCTCACTGAGCTTATTATGGCTTCATCTGAAAGGCAAACTTCAAACAGGTAGTTAGTTACACTCGCCTGTGAGGAAGTTAATGAAACAGCAAATGCATGGTTTAAGGGAGATGTAGTGCACAGCAGTGGGATCCTCTGCCTGGCACCCCTTTTCTAGGAATTACTCCTTATACCTAACCATGCACATGGCTATTGTTAGTACAAGTTGAACCAATGCTGGGGTTGCAGTTGATTGGTATAAAGGTGAGGACCTGTCCAAATTCCAGGAATTTTTGAAAGGCAAGAAGGCCAAGGAATTTCTGGGCATCGAAACAGTAATGTGAAAGTCTGGGCACTTTGGGGTCACCATGAGGCCTGCCGCGGGGGAGGAAGCCACAGAAAGAGAATGGGAGGAAATGAGTTCGACACTCTCAGGTATGGAGAGAAAGTTCTGGCAGTGTTTGGGTTTCTGGTTAGAGTTCTTCATGAGACCCAACCAGTGTACCATGCTCAGAATCTTTGCAGTATATTTCCTATCTATCTATCTATCTATCTATCTATCTATCTATCTATCTATCTATTATCTCTTATCTATCTTTGCTTAAGGTAGTTTTGGTTGAATTTCTGTTGTGTGACCACAGAGCAGTTTTTTCTAGTGCAGACAGATATAGCACAGGGACCTAACCTAAATGAAGGAATCAGGGAAAGATGCAGCATTTTTACACAATGTTGTAATTATTGGTTATACTCCCAGAATAGCCCAAAAGTGATCATTTGACCCACAGTGTAGCGGGAATGGATTTCTGTGTCTTCTGAGAGTGGAATCTTGAAAGCCTGCTGTGTTCTGGGGGTTGGAAAAGGCACCAGGGAAGTGACTACGATGCCCTGAGCCTTTGAGGAGCATTTGCTGACATTGTCATACGCTCTGTTATTTCTTCCTAAGTTTCAGTTACATTCCGGGTTAAGTAGACTTTGGGGGTGGGAGTTGAGTCTTCCTTCCTAACTTCCGTGTGACATCGTTTCTATGGCAGAGAGAATTTTTGCCCTTTGGCTACCGTGATTCTTAATACAACATATATTCTTTGAGTAGCTTTTCTACACTTCAGGCACTGCTCTAGGCTTTGGAAGCAGCGATGAAAGCCACAGAGAAGGTTCTGTTGTTGTAGAGCTTAGATTTTAGGTGGGGATGATGGGCACTCAAAAAAGCGAACAGCCCTGACCGGTTTGGCTCAGTGGATAGAGTGTCTGTCTGTGGACTCAAGGGTCCCCGGTTCGATTCCGGTCAAGGGCATGTGGCTTGGTTGCGGGCACATCCCCAGTAGGGGTGTGCAGGAGGCAGCTGATTGATGTTTCTCTCTCATCAATGTTTCTAACTCTCTATCCCTCTCTCTTCCTCTCTGTAAAAAAAATCAATAAAATATATTTTAAAAAAGTGAACAAGTAAATGCACAGATAACTGAGTTAATGAAACGTGCCATGAGGAAAATAAAAGTGTACTGTGGAGGAGGGTGACGGGGGATGGGGGGACGGAGTGTGGTTTCAGGGTTAGGGAAGTCTTCTCTACGAGGAAACTTCTCGGGTGAGATGCACCTGACACGGGGAAAGAGGAAATATGGTGCCTCTCCATACAACCAGCTCTGAGGTGGAGCGCTCAGAAGAACAGTGTCTGCTTCTGGGGGTCACCAGGTATAGACCTGCACTGTCCCAGAACTGGGGTCAGTAACGAGTGGTAGTTGAGCACTAAAGGCTCCAAATTTTTTTAAAAAGTCAAAAATTTCAAGTTTTTATACAAATTATACAATTCATTAATAATATTTTGATATATTGGTTATATAAAATATATGATTTTAATAATTCCTTGGTTTCTTTTACCTACTAAAAAATTCACAATTATACCTGTGACTCGTGTTTCTGTTGAATGATGCTGGTATAGATGAATTAGCTAGTACTGTGGACTCAGACTAATAGGGTTTGAGTACTTATTAGGGCTTTGTTGTTCTTTCTTCCCTTCCTCCTTCCCTCCTTCCCTCCCTCCCTTATTTTCCTCACCCGAGGATATTTTTCCATTGATTTTTAGAGAGAGTGGAAGAAAGAGGGAAAGACAAGAGAGAGGGAAAGACAGAGAGAAACATCGATGTGAGAGAAAGACATCGATTGGTTGTTCTTGCACGTGCCGTGGGGAGGAGCCTGCAACCAAGGTACGTGCCTTTGACTGGAATCGAACCCAGAACCCTTCTGTCCACAGGTTCATGCTCTGTTCACTGAGCTAAACTGGCTAGAGCAGTTTATTTTTTAAAAAAAAATCTTTATTGTTGGAAGTATTTTTCCCCCATTAACCCCTTCTAGCCCACCTTTGTCTCCACCCCAGGCATCCACCACACTCTTACCCACCACACTGTCAAGTTATTGCAGAAACTACAATAACTTGTGTGTATATTGTGTCCCTTTTTTATGCATATATCCACACAAGTTATTGTAGTGTCTGTGTTGGTTTTAATGTGGACAGTTTACCTAATTCTCCATTTTTTTTGCACCTATCAAAGGCTGATCCTACTACCTTTTAGTGATGTTTTGAGGATTCAGTCAACCTGGCAGAGTGCCTGTTACATGCCATGCACTAGAGAGGCATGCGAGCGCCTCGTTTAGAAATGTTGGCCCTTCCCCCCACCACTTCCTATGTGACATACAGGTCATGCCTGGGAGTGTATTTGGAACTCAGGGAGTGACTGTGTTAAAATTGAGGAAAAGATATGGGTAAACCAACTCAGCTCACAGAGTTCCTTCCGTACACAGAGCCTGGCCTCACGTCGCCCGCTTCCGGCTGACTTCCCTTCCCTTAAATGTAATGTTTTCTCCGCAGGGAAGGCGAGTCCTTCCACGGGAAGCCCTGAATAGGAATTCTGGTGCCAGGTTCCATGCCAGCATGATTGATGCCTTATCTTCTGAATGTTTTTGATACTCTTGTTCTACAAAAGTGACAATATCAGACTTTGTTTATGCTTTAAGAGATTAGGTAATTAGAGGCCCTCTGGCCCAAGGCCATTTCAGATAGTGATTCGTTGGCAGAAAATACTGATGCCTTTTATTTTGGCAGAAACACAAAGGTCTTTCCCTCTGAGGTGGTCTCTGTTTCTTGTCAGTAATGTATGCACCCTGGCTGGCCGTTCCTAGGCTTCAAACTGGGACACTGAAAATTTGGTCACGATAATTTGGTTTGAATAAGGAGCTTTAAAATATTTGGAGGACTGAATTTGACTCCGTGTCCACTCACCGGAAGTTGATTTTATAGCATGGAGAAGTTTGCTTAAATTTTTAATTGAATTAAAAGAATATTTATTGAGTCCAGTGTTGGAAAATTGTTTGCTGTTTTGTCAAATGTCTCAGGGATTTTAAAGTTGTATTTGAAGAAAAGCTGTTTGAAATACAATGAAAGCTGGATTGGCTTACTTTTATCTTTTCTTCCACTATTTGTTTCTTTTGACTCCTGTGTCTCAAGAGTGTACGACTTCTTCCCTAATAAGTCGTAAAAATGTTCAAGACTCTAATCCATTGGCTACTGTGGTTGTTCAGTTGGAAATGTAGCCATAGGAAAATATAGAAGGAATTTATATAATGATAGATACATATATTCATTTATATGCATTCCGATAGTTCTATGTACATTTATCTATATACATTTGTCAGAATTATCTATCAGAAATCTTAAATTTGCATTTCTTATAATAAAATCAAAGAAATGTAATTTGTACACTAATTTACACACCCACCAGAAAAGTGTGAGAGTTACCATATGGAGACATCCTTACCAACCACTCACTATTAACTGATAGCTTGACTTTGGTCCATTTTATTTATATAAAATGGTATTTCATAGCTGTTTTAACCTACATTTTCTGATCAGCAGTTGGCTGGCATCTTCTCTTAGGATTATTGACCTGCTGAACTTCCTCTTCTGTGAACTGCCTTAGTCAAAAGACATGAGGAAACATATAAATTCCTTCCTTTATGATTTGTACTCCCCCCTTCTTCTTGTTTTAATCTTCACCTGATTATAACTCTTCCATCTGAGAAGTTTTCCGTCTGAGCCATTGAAGGATGAGTGGCTATTTGTTATCATGGGGATGATGTGGAAGGAGCAGATGTGGAGAGGAAGACCAGAGGTTCATTTTGGACATAATAAGTGAGATTCCTATTAAATATTCAAGTAGAGATGTAGAAGAAGCAGAGGAATATACAAGGCTGGAGTTCAGGGCAAAGGTCTGGGTTGGAAATATACATGGGAAACACCATGGTATTTAAAGCTATGAGACTGGGTGAAGTTACCCAGAAAATGAGTAAAATCATTAAAAGGAGAGGTTCAAGGACTGATTTCGGGAGCACTTCTATCGTTAGAGGCTTGGATGAATCTGAGGAGGACTTTGCAGAGACTGAGAAAAGTCTCCAGTGAGGTAGCGATGGCAATGAAGTTCTGGAGCCAAGAGAAGACAGTGTTTCAAGAAAGGAGGAATAATCCACTGCTCCAAAGCTGCCGAGAGGCCAAATGATGAGGGCTGAGAATTGGCCGTTGGACTTATCAGTGTGAAGGTCACCGGTGACACAGACAAGAGCAGTATAGGGTAATGGCAGTGGTGACAAACTGATTAGAATAGGATTAAAGGATAACAGAAAGGGTTGAATTGGAGGGAGCAAATAGAGATAACTTTTTGAGTGTTGCTGTATTGTGGAGCAGAGAAATGGGACAGAAGCTATAAAGGAAAATAAGGATCAAGAGGTTTTTTGTGTGTGTGTTTTTTAAAAGATGGGAAATTTAGCATGTTTATATGCTCCCATGTGTGCTAACGGTGCTTAAGTAGCGTGGGAAATATTGATGTAGGAGAAGCAGGGAGAATTGCGGGAGCCCTCCACTTGAGTAATAAGAGTGGGTAGAATCTAGTGCACAGAGTAGAAGGAAGTAGACATCCCTAGTAATAGGAGGGAAGAGGGAATATTGTGCATGGGCCCAGCTACCGGCAGGTAAGTAGATACAGTGTGAAGGCTTTGGAAGTTCTCTTCTGATTGCGTCTATTCCATTAGCTGAGAGTGAGGGTGTGTGGAGGCCATGTTGGAAGTTTGAGAAAAGAGGAGCCACAGTTGTCTAGGACAGTGGAAGGGTGGATAAGGTGGTAAGTATATGTTAGGATTATCTGACCACACCGGGGACTCTGCTGCTTGAGGTTCATGGTCATGAATTGAAAATGTGACCAGTTAGTCTAGTTGAGTGTGTTTCTCTAGCCACGTTAAAAATCATTGGTACAGCTGTGGAAGAGGTAAGGATTGGGTTTAGCGCTTTGTTAGGTGCCTAGGATGAAATGAGAAGAGGGGCTTCTAGAAAGTGACTATTATGAAGGGCCTTGCATCTTAACCAGCTAAGAAGATATTTGGGGACAAGAAAATAGTGATGGATGAAAACATTACAGATCAATGGCTTGCAGGTATAGAGAGTGAAGGAATTGTTAGAGATACTTGGAGGGGAAAAGGAAGAGATAGAGAATTAGGTGGAGTTGCTATTGATAATTTTAGAAGAGTGGCATTTTCAATTTTGATTCTTAGTTGGCAGTTTTTAAAGAATTGCCTTTGTTTGATCTATTCTCACCCCAGTTGTCAATATCTGATGAGCCAACACAAATTTCTCTAAAGGAACTCTAAAATGGAAAAAAAAATTCTATGTATATTTAGTTTTCAAAAATAGTTTTTAAAACCAAAAATGTCTTTCTGTGTTTTGCTGGTCCTTTAAAATATGCTTCAGAATGGCTTTGGCAAATCTAGTGAGTTTAGACTCTCTGGTTTGGAGTTCTGGTGCTTTAAGCTAGCTTTGCACGGGGACTTGATGAAGGTCATACTGCAGCACATGAGAGTGCACTGTAAAGCTACTTTGAAATTGAGGTGAAAGCAGTTGGCACTCTGTGAAAAGCATGAAGGACTTAGGGTTTTCTGGTGGAGCGGAGTGTTAGATGCTGCTATGGATAGGAGGTAAAAATCTGCCTTGATTTTTCATAAATTAAATTTTTTGGGAAAAATGGAAGCTTTTTATTTTCACACTAGAGGCCCAGTGCACAAAAATTTGTGCACTCGGGGAGGGGGGGTCCCTCTGCTTGGCCTGTGCCCTCTCGCAATCTAGGACTCCTCAAGGGATGTCCACCTGCTGGCTTAGGCCCACTCCCCAGGCGATCGGGCCTAAGATGGCAGTCAGACATCCCTCAGGCAGTCTGGGAGCCCTCAGGGGATATCCACTTGCCAGCGGGGATCAGGCCTAAGCTGCAGTCGGACATCCTTAGCACTGCTGAGGAGGCAGGAGAGGCTCCCACAACCACTGCTGTACTGGCAGCCTTCTGGCTTGTGGCTGAGCAGAGCTCCCCCTGCGGGAGTGCCCTGACCACCAGGAGCAGCTCCTGCATTGATCATCTGCCCCTGGTGGTCATTGTCATAGTGACCAGTCATTCCAGTTGTTCTGCTGTTAGGGTCAATTTGCATATTACCCTTTTATTATATAGGATTATATAGGATAGAGGCCTGGTGCATGGGTGGGGCCCAGCTGGTTTGCCCTGAAGGGTGTCCCAGATCAGGGTCGGTTTCCCACTGGGGTGCCTGGCCAGCCTGGGTGAGGGGCTAATGGCTGTTTGCAGGCTGGCCACAGCCCCTTCAGGGTAGGGGTCCCTGCTGGGGTGCCTGGCCAGCCTGCGTGAGGGGCTGATGGCTGTTTGCAGACTGGCCATAGCTCCTTAAAGGTGGGTGTTCCCCCACCCCTGGGGTGTCTGGCCAGTGTGGGTGAGGGGCTGATGGCTGCTTGCAGGCTGGCCACACAGCTCCCATTGACCCAATGTCCCAACGAGGCTGGCTGGAATCAGGTTTCTGGGATTTATTTATCTTCTATAATTGAAACATTGTTGCCTTGAGTGGAGGCTACAGCTGGCCTAGGCAGGCAGTTTCCTCCATTGCTGGTGCAACGGAAACCTCCTGTTTGCTCTAGCTCTGTGGCTACCGGCTGCCATCTTGGTTGGGTTAATTTGCATACAGCCTCTCTGATTGGCTGGCAGGCATGGCTTGGCTGGCAGGCGTAACTTAGGTGTAATGGAGTGAGGGTCAATTTGCATATTGCTCTTTTATTACATTAGGTAGGATGACATAGCTTAATGCTCACTCCATATATATATACATATACTTATGCTACTTATGCAAAAATGTAAGTAAATAATATTTTAGTCATGGGAAATCCTACAAAGTGTGGTCAACTTTAAAAAGAATATTAATACTGAGGCTTATTGTGTCTTACTCTTGAAGAATAACTTTAGTTGTCACTGATTTAGAGCATGACTGCTTCATTTTTAATAACTGATATAATTAACACTTCTTCCACTTAATAATAACAAGAACTCGAGATATCAACAGGGTAATTCTCTGGAGTCAACAACTTGTTTCCCAGGAGACCTCCACATTTAACTTGACCCTGCCCCTAGTAGTTATTCTTCAATGAGCTAACCAGAATGACCTCTGCTGTATTCCGGAGTGTTAATTAAATTAGAAACAGCATTTGTGTAGATTTGGTGAATATTCCTTAAGGAACAGATGGCAGTTTACTTTCACTTGAAGGAATAGGTATTGTAGGTCTTTGAGTCAACATGGAAGACTTTGGGTAGGCTGGACTTGTATCTGTCTGCTGGTGGCTACTTTATTCAAGTCTATACGGTTTTTTAGGGGTAGGATCTGACATTAGTATTTGATGTTCTGTTTCGTCTGGCTCCTTTATTTTTTCATATGGACTTTATAAATACCTGTGCTTTGGGGACATGCCCTGATGATGTAGTCACCTGCCTTTGGTGAAAGGTATGACTTGGCCCAAACCACAAATTTCCCCAACTTAAAAATAGATGTGTCTCTGGCTTAAGGAATAGTATCTGTTAGCTGCCCACATGGGGCATTTTAGGTTTTGGCATATTGACTGTTCCAAAATGGCCAGTTTCCATGATTCCCAGTGTCCTTTGACAGTTTTGCCCTAATGATTCCTGGCTCTCATTCCTCTGACTTACAGGCTTAAGAAAGGCAGCTCTGTGTGGGTTAGCAGACAGTGAGACTTCCGCAGGCCAAGCCAACAGGGTTTGATTTGTCACTCACTGGGCTAAATTGAGTGGGTAGCATGTTGGAAGTGGGACAACCTGGCCAACTGTATATCATACAATACCGTATGTGTTGCTACGGATGAACTCCGAAATGGCAATTTCTCTCAATGAGCAGAGCCTACTGAAATAACATGCTGGAGAAATCTTATATATGTCATTTTTTGACACAGGTGTTAGTCCTTGGAAACCAGTTGTGTGGTGTTTTTCTAACCAAAATATTTCTAGAAAATGAATGAGTTTTTGTTAAAGGAAAAAACATCATCATTTCATTTCAACATCAGAAAGTGTTAACCTTGCTTGAATAGCCTAAATAGCTAAATTTAATAATGTGTTTACTCAGTTTTAAGCAGCCCTAGATGCAAATGTCCTAGGTTAATTATGAAAAAGCATGACATTTTGGTGATAAGTAAACAGTTATAGAATTAGAGTGATTGTTAAATTTAAATTAGTAATTAATTCTGCTTCCTCCTTCCATAAGCCTATTGGTATGAAGATTTAGGGGTTTTCTATTGTTATGGATTGAATTGTGTCCCCACCAAAATTGATATGTTGAAGTCCTACTCCCTGAACATGACTGTATTTGGAGATAGGGTCTTCAAAGAGGTACTTTAGTTAAAATGAAGCTATTAGGAGGGGCCCCCCACTTCTATATGACAGATATCCTTTTAGGAAGAGGAAAGTTGGACACAGACACACACAGAAAGAAGACACTGTGAAAACACATGGAAAAAATGGCCATCTACAAGTCAAGAGAGGGATTTTTAGAAGAAACCACTACTAACATCTTGATTTTGAACTTCAGCCTACAGAATTCTCAGACAGTAACGTCTATTATTTAATTGATTTTTCTTTTTGTTTCTCTGATTGAGTAATATGTTCAACTCTGTCTTCTGAATCACTGATTGGATCCTCAGCTTCCCCTAATCTGCTGTGTATTCCTTCCAGTGTGTTCTTTATTTGTGTTACGTCATTCTTTATCTCAGACTTTTCTTTTTTCGTAGTTACTATATCTTTTTTCATGCTGTTGAGCTTCTTTACCATCATTACTCTGAACTTTGTTTCAGATAGATTTCTTATCTCTGCTTCATTGATCTCTTCTGGAGAATTCTCTAGTTCTTTTATTTGGAGGTTGTTTCTTTGTCTCCTCATTTTG